>WYDF02074371.1:0-11345 GCA_009867245.2 Adranes taylori
TCTTTCTTTCTCTGTTTTGTCTAAAGAATAATAGACGGTTTCGTTAAAACTTTAATGGTGTTTCACTCATTAGTGGACAAGTTTATTGCAGATACCTACAAGAACTTGGACACCTGGTCCGCTTGCCAACTGCAGCTACCTAAGCCCTCAGAGGGCCTCAGAAGACCGGAAGACCAACAACATATTTTCAGAAGTGCGGTCTCACTTTAAACTTACCTGGCGCCCGAGGACGCTATGGACGACTACGCTCTGGTTGTTGTTGTCGTTACAACTTTCTACTATAATGGTGTACGGAAGATAAAAATTTATTAAAGGCCGCAAATTGATCTTGCATAAGTAGGTATTGTTTGATATATTTAAAACTAAAAGTATTACTTCCGATATTGGTACACGAGAAGGAAATAAAGTAGAAACGTCAGAAAACATTCAGTTTTGTGGTTGAAAATTTAAGTTATATAGTTTATTCAGCAATGCCCTGAATTAGCAACTAAATAATGTTTATCCTAGTTACAGTTCATACTTAATCAGTTTGTAAAATTTACATTAATGATAAACTATAAGATTTCACTACATTAGTAAAAATTCTTTCTGATATCAGATTTATATTAATAGTCAGTTTATGAATTTAAGGCAGACAATAGACACCGGTGATAAATTTTGGGGTAATATAAACAATTTTGTTTTGGGTCATATTGACTCTCTAAAGCATTTTCCAATGATACTGCCCAAACAAAAACTTTTGATCTTCCTAAGGCAGACAAGAAAGGTCACTTTCCGCATTTGTTCACATAACGGAAATTACATTGGCATTCTACCAAGTCAGGAATTTTGCGATTGCGCTAGTATGAGCAAAGAAGATGCTGCAAAATGTTTCAAACGACATGTAGAATATAAAAATGACGAATTCAATATGAAAACCGAAATTTCTGAATACTGTACGAGTGACGTTAGCATATTGATGATGGCGGTCCTACTATAAGTTACAAGTTTTTCTAAATAAATGTAATATATGTCCTTTTACAAAAGCTTGTACGATTGTTCCAACTTGCAAAAACGTATACAGACAAAATTACTTAAAACCAGACAGTACATATGTGATAATTACCAAGGAATTATTACATACGGTTCGACAAGGTGCAATTAAATGGCTAATTTGCAAAGAAAATAATAGAAATATAACAACCCAACATGCAGCAAAGGAAAATGAAATAAATCTCGCTGATATACGAGTTGATGGTTATTGTGAATAAGCCAACCCAGTATTTCAATTCCTAGGTTGGTACAACCAACTCGCATATAAAGATTTTCCAGACACGTTTGAATCTTTATATGAGTCTGCACTAGCAACAACTTGACTTTAGGAACTTAGTTACGAAGTGACTGAGTGTTGGTAAAGTAATACTTCAAAAACACTTTAAAACACTCTAGAGCTATCGCAGACTTTGAAACACCATCGTCTTCTTTGTTTGCATAACCAATAGCACAAGATGCTTTCTATGGAGGTCGATGTAGTTGTATGAAACTTAATACATGATGAAGGCTAGAGTTCAAAGAGGATATCATAAGGAATAGTTTTTCATATAAAAAGGTTTTTCTACAAAATTTGTTCACACTGGTTAGTTGTTGATACTTCGGTGACAGTAGCGCCTATGTGCACACTGCTGTTGCTGTGACTTTCCTTTTCGTTACCTGCACTAACTGGATCAAACGCTAGCCTATGTTCACAGTGGTTTGTTGTTGAGACTTCGGTGATGTGGCACCTATGTACATAGTGGTGTTACTGTAACCAGTAGTGATTTCATGTTAGCTAGAGTACATCCAACATTAATTTTGATTAGTTTTCGTAACTCATGATACATTAACACTTAAGTTCACGAGAGTGTTACTGTAACTAGTAGTGACCACCAAGTCCTGTTAAGTTATCCATATCGAGTATTAACATTTATCCGCCCTCCCGTATTTGTGTACGATTTGTAATCCGCCATTAGCAGCAAATTCAGGGTGTTCCTGCTCTACTACCCTACCTGTCACCTGTAATTGTGTTTTGAGATTTAGGTGCCGTCCCGTATTTGTATATGATTTTGCCCGGCGTTGTATGATTGACTGGCACCTTATGTGCTTCTCTCATTTTTAACGTTTCGCTATTTTATCACCGCACTTTTAGTAGTAATACCCAAGCACCGCTAAATTCACTTGGAACACTTTTTGATTATTATTATTATTGCGTTTGCAGCGTTTTCTTAACACCCCTTGGCTTTAGGGTTTTGTTTATTTAACTACTATAGACATTTGGCCTGATATTTATCTTTCGCTTTATTTCGTCGTTCATTAGATTATTATTGATTTTTAACTGGATATATATTTCTTTATTTATTTGTATTAAAGGAATAATACACGGTTTTCTTAAACCATTACTTATTAAAGTATAAGTTTCATTAATGTATAAGTTTATTACAGCTTCCCGCAAGAACAAGAACCTTGGTACACTTACCAACAGAAACTACTTGAGCCCTCAGTAAGTCTCACTGAGTCATTACGTTAACGCCTAAATAGCCTTACAAAGTAGTGTTTAAAATATATGAAACTAAATCTATTTTTTTCGTTATTGATATACGAGAAGGAAATAAAATATAATCGTCAAAACATATTTACTGTTACAGTAGAAAATTAGAATTACAAATTCCATTTTTGCAAAGCAATACAGTAAGTTTTTTGCTTATATTAAGCTTAACAATTGCGTTTTCAACATATATTTTAATTGAATTAGCTCATCAGATGTTTTAGGCTTATACGAATCTTCATACCAGGCTTACAACACATTTACTATTCTCTCTCGATTTAAACAATTTAAATGATGATTTAAACTATGACTACTGTAATGGTTGATGAAAAATAGTGTAGTCATAGATAATCATAATTTTGTGGAATAATACATTAATCATAGCCTAGAATTTTTGGTAGGTAATAGACCACGACGACAACAAAATTTTTGGGAATATAAATTTGACACTCATAAAAACATCTTGTGTAACTTGTTCAGAATTTTTTTTCAAAAATCTCGATGACTCACTTCATAGTTATTCCTATTCAGATAATGCTGAGTTATAATCTAAGTTATTCGTTATTACTAAGCAATTATTCTCGATGGCAATTTAATATCTATATTGCTCGAAGTGAGTGGAATTGCAAATCTATTTTGTTGTTATTCAATTCAGTTTTCTAATAATGAATTTCCATGTAAACGTATCTTGGAAATAGGATGATTTTTCAGAATGCCACATGGAAATGTAGTCGTCAGAAACTAGCTTATTATGAAAGCACGAAACCGGTCCCATTTAAACTCGAGAGCACCAACTCTTCACATTCAAAATGTCTGCTTGACATGTACATACGTGACGCGCGTTATCGCGATTTGTACAGAGACAAAATAATATTCAAATTTTGTTTTGATAACCGACAGGAAAAAAATCTAGCGTTTATATGTGGGTACGCACATATTGTATATGCAAATATTTATGCAGATAGACATACAAGAAAATTTCATTATCATAATACGCTATATCTATTTTTCAATTACATTTCTGATTAAGTAATTTCTGTTCATCGGTTCAACAGATTAATTAAACAATACAATTGACGGATCTGCTATTTTATTTTTATAGTGATATTTTCATTGTGATTAAAATTTTTAATGAAACATGATTTTATAATATTTTTTAAATATATTTGCGGTCTTCAGTAACAAAAGTTGCTATTTTCTATTTTAAGCGATATTCTGCAAATTTTGGACTACTCATATATTCAGCTGTGGCATAGCAATATTGTACCTACATACAATGTCTACATATCTCAAATCCGCTTAGTTTGGATTTTCTGTGGTAGTCTGTTGTAGCTATAATCTGCTTGGTGTAGTCTGATGCTTCTAGAGGACTAATACTTGAGACTAATGCTAGAAGACTAAAGCTTAAGATTCCAGCATTATTCAGCTAGTATTTCTAGACTCTACTTCTCCTGGTATCGTATCTACATGATGAATATTTCCTGGTCAAAGCGTTCATCATGTTCGTTACTCAGGCTCCAATATTAGTTGGAAAAAATTGGAGATGAGAATTTGAGAAGTGGAGTTTTAATGATATATTGTATCAAACTGCTTCATAGTTTTAAAAAGCTCAATTATAAGTCCTCTGCTTTTCTCTGCCTTATGATTTCCAAGTAAGTTGTTCACAAGCTTTTTAGAAAATTTCCAAACAGCAACATTACAGTCATTCAAACTGTCTTCGAATCTATTCTCATTCATTAGTTTTCCTATATTCAAACCAACAAGTATACCTTTTTCTATCTTCTCATCACTTATATGTGATTGGGCAGAAAGTTTTGCACGTTTTTATTTATCCTGACATAGATTGTTAAAATTCATTGTTGACAGGCGGTGTTACGTACATTTTACAAAGATTCGTGCAGGGAATACTTGTCGAATGTATTAGAAATGCTCTGGCTGACCAGTAACTGTCAACAAACAGATGTTTCGCCTTGTTGAAAGGCATGGCAGGTGGAAAGTATAATATATCATAAACCAACTTCACACACCAATTTGGAGCCAACTTCAAAAACTCGGCAAAAGTCAGAAGCACATCCCAACCAAACGAAATGCACAAATGATGGTTGACACGGTAAATGCGTCTGCGAAAACTATTGCATTGGTTACTAAATATTGAATTCTAATAAAAATAGAAAAATGAGCAAAACTTTCTTTCCAACCTAATATTATGCAACTTGTTTATAGAACGAGAAATCTAGTCCCCTCAGGATCCATTATTTTCATTAAACCTTGCTTAATGTGTAATGGGAGAAGGTAACTTTTTTCAGGTTTTACTAATACTGGACTCACAATGTTCTTCCCTCCAACAGTCAATGTTTCACTCCAAACTTGTAAACCAGGCAACAGTACTATCACTTTCAGGTCACCACAGACGTTTCTCAAACTTAATTATATAAAACACGCTTGATATTTTCATCAAGTCTCCTTCATGTGAGCTGCATGAGATAAAATAATTTTTGGGCATTTATTTCCAACCTGAAGAAGGAGTGCTTTCAAAATGTGCTTTGAGGAGCCTGTCGAAAGTCGTCATCCATCTGGATGGTAAGTATGTCCAGAGGGAATATCAAGATATTTAACAGTATGTCCTCCAAGCCATTGGTATTGCAAATCTGATGTGACAAGATGCATTCAGCCAACCCGTCAACAGCCTAGTTTACATCCAAAATAGACTTTTTTTATCCGATAGAGATACATTTCTCCCATTAGGTTTTAATGCTACGTCCACACAAATGTAACAGAAACTGTGTTATTGCAATTGCGTGGATTTTTAATTAAAAAATTCAGTGCATTATACTCACAAGCACTTGTTACAAAATTTTGTTGCAACACTTTATACATAAAATTGGTATGTACAGGAAAAAGTAAAATCGCAATCTGGTAGGAAAAGTTGGTGCACAAGAACTTACGTATATGATTATGTGTATTACGCAAACAAATGTGTATTCTTTAATGGTGAAAAATGCGTGAGTAATAGCCATGTACTGGCTAAAAAATACGAAAGGCTATTACAAAAAACCTAACACCTATTGCGAATTTCTGAGATCACATTCGGAATCAGCTCTGAAATATAGGAATACGAATATTGATCATGTAATAAAATCATTGTTGTTCAGCGTTATTTGGAGGAGACTAAATCGTGATGTATCGATCATAGCCTTGAATCAATGCTTCCGAGCACGTTCACCTGACTTATTGTTTACTGAATGTCTTATCCACTTAACTTGTTGCTTAACAATTCCTTTGTGTTTCCTAAGTCGTTATCAAATACTATCTGTTTGAGATCACACTTCCAAAATGGAAAAGAATACTTTAAGAATTGGTTCAATCACATGCAAAAGTGTATAGAGCATATTTTCGGGCTTCAAATTTGGGTATACTTTACAAGCTATTATCCGGTGTGCCGAACATATATGCACCGCTATGCTTTTGGCTGCTGATTTAAAGAACAACGTGATATGCAAGAGAGAATCCTTTTAACAGGGAAATGTAGCGATTGACTCAGGCTCTTCAGGAACTGCTTGTATAATAGGTACGAAATGCGACTGGCTTTAATCTCACTTTAATTTATTTATTTACGAAATGAAGTTATAATGTTATGAAGTTATAATACTCAATTTCCCGATATTATAAAGAACACAAGACTTAGCAATTGATAAGTCTTGTAATTAAAAACTAATGTTGCAATTGCTATTGCAGGGCGTACGTTTGAGATTGAATAATAAATTTATCTAGGCAGTTAGCGATAATATACAACACTTAGCAATCACAATTTGTCTTCTATGGAGCGGGGCTGATGAAAATAAAAGCGTTGCATAAACTTAACAGAATGTTTTGAAAACGATTTAAGAAATGTGTACATACAAATAAAATAAATATTCATGCATTCAACATAAATACATCGTTGCCAAAATAATCATATATAATAATATTTGTTTTCCATTTTACGTGCAAATAAATTAACAAAAATGGCGTTCAAGTGCGTCCAGTACATTTCCGAATAATTATAAAATTATTCTACTTACAGTTTTCTGTTGATTCTACCATCAGAAAGCTAGTTTATAATTACACATAGGTACCTTATTAATTCATTTTAATTTGTTTTTATTTATTTCAATAAATAAAGTTTTTGTCTTATTCAATTTAATTTATTTTATTCAAAGAATTAAAACTTAAAAGAATTATTAACTTATTGCCGAGTATTGTATACTACTGTACCTCATAACTAACTACCGATACTCAATAAACATTTTAATTAATTCATGATTTAATTTGGAATAAACTATAATTTAATTTAATTCATGTATTCATTTTCAAAACTTTCGCCGGCAAGGGTTCAGTCTTTCCTTAAGGTTTAGTCAGTACTTTATTAAGTACTTTCGGCCATGATTAATGTAAATCAAATCAGAGAGGCTTTCTTTTACTCATAGTAATACAGTATGATGCGCTACGCTTTCACTCACTATTGACTGATTACCAATCAGACCTATTTTCACTGATTACGCGCTATCTATTTAGCGTTGACCAATCAGGGACGATCGTCCTCTACTAGACATAATTTGTATAATAGACATCATAGGCCATGCTTTTATCAGATTTGAGAAATAAGGCCGCATTTCAATTTCTATAGTGAAATTCTAACGTACGGATGTTTTAAGTGGTTCTAAATTACACTTTATTTCATAAATAGGAATTTAAATGAAGCTCTAAGTGTTACCTAATATTTGCACTTCTTGCAACTAGTTCGTCTAGCATACAACATATTTAAAGCACTAAACATTTCAAAGAATCTGGCCATCCTGAATTATTTAAACAATTTATAAATATCAAGTGTTCACAATTATCTATCATAAAATCAAACTAGAACGAGGACAAATTGTCTCGCGACACTAACCAGCGCACTGAGAAAATTCGCCTTCAAATTTTAAACAAGAAACAATGTAGAAACCCTAACTAAACCAATTAGTTAACTGTAATTAAATTTATCTACCACCTTATTGTGTGTTCCCCTAATAGTCTGACTATTCTTCAGCATAAATCTATTTATTCTTTTAATTTAAGGTTAACTCTTTTTCAATCTCTTCACTTAAATCTACCTAATTTTTACATCATTTTTATTCTTTCACAAAAAACTAACTAATCTTCGCATAAGGTACATGCGCGTTTCTAGCAATATTTACAAAGTTCATGTAATTGACTATTAGTCAAATTGATAAAAATTTGATCAATCTAATAGTAATGAACTAATAATAAAATTAATATTCAAAATAATAAACTCATAATATAAAAATAAACCGCGTAAAATTTGTATGCGACCAAAAGTTAAGCAAAAAGTTTCTTCTCTTATGGTTTTTGTAAAAATCGGAAATGTACTTCTGTAATAATCTATGCGATTACATTGTTTTTTTGTTTGGAATGATTTTACATCCAACGAGTATTTCTTTAATTCAAATTGTCAAATTACTTTTAAATAAAGTATATTTTATTAAACACTCATTACTTAAATAGAATTATAAGAGGAATTTAGTATGACGATTTTATTCTTGATTTAGAACAATTTATGTGTTACCTATTAATATGTTTTAATTCAAATTACGTTCAACATTATGTAAACACTACTTTATAAGTACGTCACATATTATGTAAATAAAACTTTGAATGTTAAAATCGTTTGTAATAAACAATGTTCCCTCTAAAGTGCTGGAGAAACTAGCGGCTTGTAAATATTTGAAACGCCCTCTAGACATCAACGTTTACTTGAGTTAATTAATATAGTCAAGATTATACACTCAGCCAGCAATCGTAAAATCTCATGAAAATTATATTTCGACCTATGCATTACGTGCAATTATTTGCTAAATATAATTTATATAAAATTTAAAACTCTTATAGTATTTTTTGCATTAAGAACGTACTATTTTATCAATCTTCTCCTGAAGCATATTCTTTTAGAACATATATTAAATATAACATAATTGTTAAAAATTGTTTGGATAATATCAGTCGTCCCTAATCTTTTGATGTAGCGTGCAGTGTAATCCACTAAAATTGGATGTATTGTCATATTAATACAATTAATCTATTTCAGATCATCTGGTTTCAATTAAGTGAAGACTTAATTACATTTTACATTAAAATTCATGTGCTTACCCACATTTAGCTTCAAACTGATCACGTGATGCATACGACGACAGAGCCAGACATACTGCTCAGAAGGGAAGCTGTGTACAAATTTTCACTCGGCACACTAGCATTTTCGGAGCTCCTAAATTTTCAATATCTACTGTATACAGCATATACTTATTTCAACATCTATTCTATGTAGTATATTTCAACCGCTATATTGGAGTTTTCAAATGATATATGTGAAATAACATCATACTGATTTGTATACACAATTATTGTGTACTCCTGGTAATTTTGTTTAGATAATTAATTTTTTACCGACCTGGTAGTATGTAATTAGCAAGTAAAATTTACACGTCAAAAACAAATATTCATCTCCCACAGCCGCCTTCTCCCTTCGAATATACAGCACTATAGACAGCCAACGATGCAGAAATATGTAAACATAATCGATATGGACATCTTCCCCGCCCATACGTTGCTGAATAAGGTCCGAAATAACCTCTAATAGTTTAATGCATTTCCGCCGTTTCATAATATAACGCAAATGGTACCGGTTAATGCGCCGGGATACAGTGAGTAAAAAGTGTCCGAGAACTATTTGTTTAACCCTACCTAGCGATTTATGTAATTAAGATTTCATAATTATATCACCAAGAGACAATGTAATTTTCTGTTGCATTTAATAGTATCTAAACATCCAATTAAAGGAATAAGTTGATAACATAATAAAAAAATATAATCATTTAATTGTTTATTGAACCTCATATCATGTGACTAAATTTTCTATACTATTAAGCAATTTGATTGACAAATATTGATTTATGAAAGTACAAAGGAAAAATAATGATCTCAAAATATGTGCTGAAAGAAAAACGTTGGGGTAGAAGCACACTTACATTCATTTCCAAGCGAACTGCTTTTATTTCCGTCCTGGTTCCACCCATACTATATATGAACCTCAGTTACGCGTCATTTATCGTTCTCCTTTTTATTGTTTTCCGGAAAAGTATAACTATCCTTGTTACTCAAATCATTTATATTATACAATGCATAGTTTAAAAAAAAAACAAGCAAAATAAACTATTTTACTATTTAGATGATGCGGTTATCATAAAATTGATTACATTTGCGAATAAATGGAACGAATTTGTTTTTATTCCGTTGTTTTCGTATTATTGGAATTAAATTTGAATTTAATGGAACAAGTTTTTGGAATTTATTAATTTTTTGTTGGTTATAATATTAGAATATTAGAGAGTTGTTTTTAGAGAGCGTTTTATAATAAACATATTTAATCTATTAAGCATTAGTCATAATAACTTATTTATCTCACGATTGGCTAATGTTATAATTAGTCTCACTAGTCAACATTCTGCTTTACTATTAATTAGAGAAAAAAACTATAATTTTGTTACTGTTGTGGTACAAACACGCCATTTCTAGTTTTCTCAAAAAGTCCAAACTTCAAAAACCACACTTCAAAATTTATAGTTCCTAATGAGAATTACCTGAACATATCTTTACGATACATAAACAACTGTATATGTCTGTGCCGATTAGGTGTTACATTATTGAGTATTAAAGTTGGTTAAACTTTAAACGACTAAATTGCCTTATATTTAAAATAACGTTTATTGGGATTCATAAACATTTACAATTATCTATAAAATATATCGAATACAAAATAAACATATCAAATTTTAACCTATACAATTATAAAATACTAAAAATAAAACTATAAGCATTCTCTTCTTAACTAGGTCACAGTGAAGGAAAAATATAATGCCTTAATAATAAAGAACCAAAAACGAGTACAAACAACAAAATACATAGTGGGACAGAAAGCTGGTGGAAGAAAGAGGGATAATAGAGTACAGGTGCGCTGTATTTAAAGAATGTTGGGATTAGACAGAAATACATATAATGCTATAGTTTTATAGGAGATAGGAAAGTATAAATGTTGGATTAGTAGAGTGAAAAGGATGGAGAACTTTGAGAAGGAGTAAGTAAATCATGAAGGATGTAGGTTGATGAAAGAAGTACATAAGTAAAAGGATTGATGAAGGAAGGAAGAGAAAAATATGAGAAAGAAAGGCAGTAGAGCTGAATGAAAATGAATTAGAGAATTGGATGGTCTCCAAGTAGATGGGTTGAGAAGATGAATGGAAGTAAAGAAGTGGTAAATGAAGTTGTAGAAATGATGATGGATGTAGAAAGGCAAGAGAGAGAGAGAGAGAGAGAGATAGAGAGGGGGGGCAGCTTTGATATTAGTGGATGAGTGAAAGTGGATGAGTGAAAATGGTGGAATAAGTGTATACCTGTTATCAACTTTAAGTATGAGAGCAAAACGAATTATTGCGAGATTTTACTGTGGTAATGAAGAGGGTGGAAATAGTTATTGAATGAATGAAAACAAGAGAACGTGTAGAATACGTGACAGGAAGGAGGAAAACTGGAGTCATTGGTTTAGAGAATGTGAAGAAATGGTATGTGATAAGATGATACTGAAAGAGAGAGAGAGAGAGAGTAGCAAACTTGAGAGTAACTTTAGGTAAGAAGGGAAAAGGAATAGAAATAATGAAAAAAAAAATTCGAAAGAAATATATAAAAAAAGTCAAAA
>WYDF02074382.1:0-11344 GCA_009867245.2 Adranes taylori
ATTCTGAATAGCTGTTCTGATGTCTTCATAAAATTGTTCGATTTCCTCATCCGGATGGCTAGTGGTTGGTGCGTATGGTGCGATTTTAGATTGCTCACTTGAAAAGTCCATTAGCCGTTGTTGATTTTGATCCAAGTTCCTAATGTCCTGATCGACCTCGTCATTTACTCCGAAAATTGAGGTTACTACTTTCCCTAAGATGCCTCTCCTTCTGTTTGGACAAAGAAAATGATTCATGTTCTCAAATTCTTTAGCTGGTCTTCTAACTGCTGATTTAATTCAGAGCAGCGTGCCTCAGATGATACATCTTGAGCTTTTTCACAGCTTTCCTTGTATTCTTAGACCACTAGATGAATCGTAGCTTTGTCTGTACTGAATTTGGATGCTGAATATTCTGATCCAGACCTAAAGATATCTCTGGTCATGTACTACTCCTAGATCTTCTCCAAATATCTCCGTCTTCGGATACTGAATGCTGCTTATCAAATTCAAAATGGTAACCATAAATATAGCCATTGATATGGTGTCGTTGAATTTCTCCGTCGTTTTTTGTGGTTATATGTTGTAATCTACAGGCTTTTGTCTTCCTCCGTCGTAGGTGGCATTACTTCCGGTTCATCTCCTTCTGGAAGAGGAATTAATTTCGTAATTGGTCGCTTTGTTATTCCTCCTCCGGCCTTTTGGACTGTGACGATACGTATTTTTCCATACTTCACCTCATGAGTGTTGATGATACGCCACTCCCATAAATCACAGTTCTGCTGTGGCGCTGGAAAGAATGCCAATCAGGCCGTCCAGTTGCGGCCATCTACGCCACTTGATTACTCGTAGTACCGCTAGGATCTGTTCGTACAATTCTTTTGCTGTTCCTACGAACTTAGTTCCATTATCACTGTACCTCTTGAAACATTTCTTTCTTTCTAATTTTACCTCAGGTATTTCTGTTTTCCCTGAGTTTAATTAGCCTTGTTAAATCCATTTTGGTTCGGCCCATCATTTGTCGTGATTCACCAATTCCTCCGGACTTATCCCTCTTGAAATTATTTTCGAATGGTTTTCTTGTGTTCTCACATGCCTCCATTGCTTTGGATGTGTACGGCTTTGAGTTTGGATGACTCTGTTCGCTACGTACGTCTTCAATTTGCTTGGGTCTCCCCTGATCCACCACAGTGCGATAATTGAGTCTGACCAGGCATAAACACTTACATTGGGTTCATTTAATGCTTCCTTCACTTTCTCAATCAGTTTCGCTAATAATACGGCTACTGATAACTCTAGTTTTGGAATTGTCGGTTTTTGTTTTATCGGCGCTACCTTGAACTTCGCCTGTAGAAGTGATACGTGTATTTTTCCTTCTATCACCATCCTACTATATACAACCGCTCCATAGGCTGCTTCACTGGCGTCACAGAATCCGTGAAATTCTATTTGACTTCCATTTGTGAAAATCCATCTTGGTTCTTCTATTTTGGATATCTGCCCCATGCTCCTTGCATATTTTCGCCATTGATCTATTCCGTTATCAACTTCCTGATCCATTGGTTTCTCCAACCTCCATAACTGTTGGATCATTAACTTTGCTGTGATAACTACTGGTGATGACCGTCCCAATGGATCGAATATCTTCGCAATAGATGATTGTAGTTTCCCCTTTGTTATTTTGCTTGATTCTTCTATATCTTCTTTTGGTTTCCACAGAACTCCTAACGACTTCTTACATTCATCATCCGTTATTAGTTTCATTGAAGAGTCTCTCAGTTCGTCTGGAATCCTTTACATTATTTCTTTTTTGTTGCAACTCCATTTTCGGATATTGAATCCTCCTTTTTCCATCCTTTTTCTTAAATCGTCCTGTAATTCCATTGGCTTTCCCATGCTGTCAGCTCCGGATAAAACGTAGTCTACATAGAAGTCTTTTTTGGCAATTTCTGCCACTTTGTCTTCTCTTAGCTGATCTGCCTGTACATCTTCTATATGTCCGCAGTAAAAGCTATTCTGTGAGTTCTCCACCTTAATAGTATTGTAGCGAGATCTTGTTGTAATCTTGGTCCTGTCCACATCTGGTCGTTCACGTTGATTTTCAAATCTGTTTTACATGATGCATCAAAAACTACTCTCACCTTGGATGTTGTGCTTCCTGGCCTTATTACTACCTGATGTGACAAATAATATTTTCCTTCATCTTCTCATTGTTTCACCTTTTCCATATGATCTAATTCTTCATATTCTTCCATAAACTCTTTATATGATGTTTTTAATGATTCGTCCTTTTCGTATTTCTTCTATTGTTTTATTACTCTAGCTGCGCTCTTTTCTTAGAATTCCCTAATTCCGGTGATTCTTCTTTAAATGGAATCCTAACTGTGTATTTGCCTGTAACATCTCTTGATCTAGTGGCTGCATAAAATTCTTCACATATTCTGTCGTCTTCTTTTAATTCTTTTTTTTTTCCCGTTTTCTTCTGATTACCAGAATTTCGTCTTCTTCAATTGTCGACGTCATGGAAATTATTTGCTTCCTTTCTGGTATTTTCTTGTATATATTCCAGGACAACATCCAAGCGAACTCTGTTTCTTGACCTATTAACCCTTCTAATTTTCTAACTCCTGATAACAAAAACTTTCCTAGTTCGTTTGTTCCAAGTACTATATCTATTGCTGCTGGTATATGAAATAACGGATCGTCTATATAAATGTTGTTCCATTCTTCTAGCTTTACGTCTTTAGTTCCATGTTCAGGCAAATTCTCCGTTATTTTGTTAAATACCACTAAATCTACTTAAAGTTTATAATTACTTTGAAATCTTAGCTGCAAGCTTATTCTTACTCTTCCTCTAGCTGCACCTGTTGTTGCTTCTGTTACTCCTTTAATCACTATATTTGACTTTTTTCGCGGAATCCCTAACGCTTGAGCTGACCGTTCCTTTATGAATGATGACTCAATTAATGCTCTAAGTTCATGTTGGGTTCCATTTTGAGTTGTAACTTTAACTAACGCTGTTGCTACTAAGGTAGCTCTATTTCACTCTCTGGTTCTTTGCAAGCTGCACTGCAAGTTGTCTTCTTCTCAAATGCTTTCTCGGGTTTGTCTATTCCTGTTGGTTTTGCCGGCTGGTTGATCGGTGTGTGAAGTAGCGCATTATGTCTTCCTCCACATACAGCGCATTGTGGTTGACACCAGCATTTCCTATTTCCTGAATATTTGACCCCAGCATAAATTCACCCCAGCATAAATTCTTCTCTTTTAGCTTCTTTCGCCGTTCTTCGACTGACATAATTGTGCATTCCTGGACTCGTTGGTTTTCATCGCAAATCGCACATTTCCATTTATTTACTTTCCACCTGTTGGAATTATTGGATTTTGATCCTTTTCGTGACTGGAACCTTTTTCTCAGGAATCTCATCATGTTGTCGAAATCTTGAATCTTTTGTGTCTCTTCTAGGCTTTATTTGTATAATGTATTTGTTCGTGAATGCAATTTTTGGCATACCATCCACCCTATTAAAGACCCCCACGCTTCTATTTTTAACCCCAAATTATTTAGGGCTCCTAAAGCTTCTAGTGTGACGTCAAACAGCTTTTTCAATTGATCTGCATTTTCCTGCGCTACGTTTGGAAAATCCATTAGTTTGTCAATATATGTTGCTAACAATAATCGTTGTTTCTCGAGTCTGTTCTTCAAAATTTCCCAACATTCCTTGTAGCTCCCATCATTTATTTGTAGGTGGTGGATCATTCTTTTCGGTTCTTCTACTAAGTACATGATCAAATATTTCATTTTCTCTGCATTTTTGAGACTACGTTCTTCTATTGTCGATTTGAACATTTCGTAGAATGCGGTCCAGTTTTCATACCTTCCATCAAATCTGGGAATTGTTAATTTTGGCAACTTTATATGTCTGTCGGTTTCCCTTTGTAGATGTCTTGCTTCTTTTAATTTTCAATCCAATGTCTTGATTATTTCTCCTACTTTTTGTTTCATCTGCTGTCTCTTGCTTCATCTGCTGTAATTCGCCTCTGACTTGCCAGTTCACTTCTGCCAAATCCGCTTCCCTTGCTTCTCTTTCTGTTATTTTGTACTGCTTGTACACTTCTTCTAATTCTTGTTTCTGCATTTCTAGGTAACCTTAAGCTTAAGGCGACTCCAGCTTTCTTACTAATTGTTCGATTTCGTCATCTAACACTGGTTGTTTTCTTTCAACATTTTGTAGTGTTATTTCACATCCTCCATTCTTTCTGCTTTGCTCTGTTGCTAAATTCTCAAGATAATCAGTAATTTCATTGTAGACTTTCCATACAGAATCCATGAATAATGATGTTTTTTTCCCACTCGGTTTAAATTTTTCATTATTCTTCATTATCTTGTTGAATAACTGATCGGCTTGACTCCTCTTTTTCGTTGAATAAGTTAGCGTTTTGCGACTTATTGAATCTTTCTTCATACTCAATAAGAGTGTTACCATATCTTGCCCCATCTTCTGTTGTTCGGATCTCATAGAATTTATTTCAGCGGTATCCATGACTGGTGTTGAATTTTCGTACTTCTTCGTGTTCTACAAGGTTGTAAGTCTTGTTCAACTATGTACATGAACGAGTTTTGATTACTTCTCGAATTTAACGCGTATATTAACTTTCGTATTTTATTTAATATTGAAGCAAATTTTTTTATTAATGACGTTCGTACTCTTGTACTGAACGACAATTTGTTGTTAAAACTTGCCCGTACCTTTCGGGTTTCTTTTTAGGCGATTGGTTTTAATTTATTTTATTTGCTCTTGAAGCTTTTGTTTTGATTAATTTTTTAGGTTCATTTAATTTAGAAACTTTCGTACTGTTTAGTACTTTGAAATTCTATTTATTTATTTTAAGTTAATTTAATTATTTGGTAGCATTCGTGTCGTATTGGCACATTGAAAGAACCTTTATTATTTATTTAAATAATTTTTTTAGATTAATTTATTTATTTCAGACACCGTCGTACTTTTGGTACCTGAAGGATCTGATGTTATTTATTTAAAATACGTTCGCAATGCTTCTGGAGGAATTTTTTTAAGTATATTTATTTCTCTGTGTTACGAAAAGTAGTAAATCTTACGCAACTTTGTTATTAATTAATTTATTTTAGAAACTTCCGTACCGTTTAGTACTTTGAAAGTTCTATTTATTTATTTTTAATTAATTTGTTTAATTTAATTATTTGGAAGCTTTTCGTACCGTATTGACATATTGAAAAGATCCTTTTATTTATTTAAATTAATTTTTAGATTAATTTATTTATTTGGAAACTTTCGTACCGTATTGGCACGTATATGAGTAATCCTATTATTTATTTAAATCAATTTTTTAGATTAATTTATTTATTTGGCAGCTTTTCGTACCGCATTCGCAGCTTGAAAAGATCCTATTACTTATTTAAATAAATTTTTTAGATTAATTTATTTATTCTAAAAGCTTTTCGCACCGCATTGGCACTTGAAAATGTCGTTTTATTTACTTAAATTAATTTTGTAGATTAATTTATTTGGATGCTTTACGCACTACATTGGCACTTGAAAATGTCGTGTTATTTATTTAAATTAATTTTTTTGGTTAATTAATTTATTTGTTAGCTTTTCATACCGCATTGGAACTTGAAAAGATCCTTCTATTTACTTAAATTAATTTTGTAGATTAATTTATTTATTTGGAAGCTTTTCGTACATTGCCACGTTTTGGAAGCATTGGCACTTGAAAAGATACTTTTATTTATTTAAATTAATGTTTTAGATTAATTTATTTATTGGGTAGCTTTCGACTCCCATTGACACACTGGGAGAACCCTTTATTTATTTAAAATTAATTTTTTAGATTAATTTATTTTTTCTAGAAACGTCCGTATCGTTTGATAATTTGGAAGACCTATTTATTTAATTAAATTTTAAATCTCTTATTTAAAATCAATTTTATTTTTAGAAACTTTCATATCGTTTGATATTTGAAAGTTCTATTTATTTAGTGAATTAATTTTTATTTTAAATTATCTTACTCACTGGTTTATTTCCTCGAAGGACCATGTTCAAAAGAGTAGTCGTAAATTACACTTTTCGCTCGTAACAAGATGGTAGTCAAGTTACTGTGGAGCCTAGCGTTAGATTGACGTCAGCTGAGAAACACGCCTGTCGAACTAACTAGTCTTTTATATAGTAAAAACTAAATAATAAAAATACGTCAAATACGTAAATAATAAATATTTTAATTGTGTGCATCTTTGAAACGCACACCAATGTGTTTATATTAAATAATTAGAACTGCATTTAGCTAATAACAATCCTAATACATACTTTTGCAGTGGCACCGCAGTGGCATACCGCAGTGGCATTGACATAGGCACATTTTAAATGCAGTGCCCGAATAGTATATCTATGTTTTGCTTTATTAGAATCGTAGTTTCCTTTAATTATAAACATACGGTTCAAATAACCTATATGTTTTGTTTTTATAAATGATTGGTTAGATAAATGTATTTTATAGGTTCAATAATTGTAATTTCATCTAAATGAAAATCAAATTAATTAAATAAATATTAATATAATATTCACTGTCCATGACTTGGACTTAGTTTACGCTATAGTTGTACCATTCACCAGTAACAGCCTACCACGATTTTTCTTTTATCGTGGATAATAACTCATTCTGAACGATCCAAACTGTTTATTGCTGTTATTACTCGATGTCGTATCAGTATGGTCCATGGCACTAGCAAACATGGGTATGGTGGCCTGCGGTGATCTTGTGCATCAAATTAAACGATCCATTCTTAAAGCAATCTTGTGTAGATGAGCATCATCTGACACATTTTCTATGTGCATTGATACCCTCATAGAAACGCTTAGCAACGTCTATAAGGTAAGGCTCTGCTTCTCACTACTTCACTACAGTGCTTCATCAATCCTCTAGCTTGGAAAGTAATTAAGAAAATTGCAAATGGGGATTGCCTCTATCTTAGATATAGCAAATGAGAACATTTGTTAATGCCCTCGTATATTATTCAAGTGTTCACCGAATTTCATTCTAATTAGTCTAGTCCATTAAATTTTATATTGACATTTCGAATTTATTAACATATTATTTACAAAACGATTCTCATGTAAATAAATACTATTTGAAATGAAATTTAGTATGTTATAAATGTGGTGTATAAATGAATTAAAATATTTGCAAGTATCATAAACTAATTACACTTGTAAAATGTAATTCATTCATTAAAAATTTTCATTTGTAACAAGATATAAATATTTATTTTGTTACATAAAAATGATTACATGGTCCTACTTATTACATAAAAATGAATTGAATGGTTTCTTGTTGTCATTGTGGCTAGGTTAATATATATGTATACAGAGCAAAACTAGTTTGTTGCATTTTAACTAATTAATTTTGTATAGAATTAATTAACCCACTTTAAAATGCAAGATAGTTGCTTTATGTAAATTTTAATTGTTAGAAAGGATTAAAACATGTAGACATACGAGCACTACTTGAACATTCTTCCTAAAACCAAAACAGAAACAATAAGACAATTTATGTAAAAGTATATTAAAAAAATGTATTTCCTTATTCAGTTTTTCTATTTATTGATATCGCTTTCACTTATTTCTAAGTACCATCAGACTCAAATTTTTATTTACAATATTTAGAAATATTTAGGAACTAAAAACTCAATAAAGAAATATATTTGTTTAATATTGAATAAAGTCTTTGTAATAGAATTATGTTACAAAATAATATACCTATCATTTTTAAATGGAATATTTTTGTTAAGAATAAAATCTAATAATTAGAGATTTAGTAATGTTTGACAGTTTCTGGATCGCGTTAAGTACGTCATAACTTTGGGTGCTCTACGGCCTTGGGGTCTATTTGATCGAATATAACATACGACGATATCCTGACGGTCAAAGTACCATATACCATTAAAAAGTGTGCCCATACAAACGATCTGGTTACAATAATAAGTCTTAGGAACGATAATAATTAGACGACGATAGTACTACCACGAGAGTACCATCGAGAATAGACAAGAGAATCTTTCATATTCCTCTAAAAACGTTATTGTATCAAAATAAAAAACAAAAACTATTGCAATAAAAAAAATATGAACACAAAGCAAAACATCAACAAGTCAAGTTATAATCAAAGGGAGATATGCCAAAATAAAGACTGATAAAGAGTGGCCTTTGACATTCACCATGACAGTTCTGTTTCCACGTGACAGTAGGCATGATAGTTCTTATGATTGCCGCGATAGTGCTATCCAACTATCTACCCAAACTCGATGTTATGAACTAGTGTGATAGCAGTGTTAATGTTAGCAATGTATTGACTGTCAAGTTATTTATACGATGACAGTATATGGGATAGTTGCTGTCACGACAGTTGCTGTCTTATGATCTATCTCCAGGTAAATGAGCCTTTAGTTAACGATTACGAGGCATTTGCTGCTGGTGAGATCAACTGATGGATTGCTGACTCTGCTCTCCGGTTAGAACTCCATAAACTCAAGCCGCGTGATTTGTATCACGCGGCTGCGTGATTGTACATTGCAGGCACATATACATAAGACGTGTTTAGTGCCAAATAAAAAAGTATATGCGTTAAAGTTAAAGGGCGCAACGAATATTGCATCAGTGTATTACCACAGAAAAGCGAAGGCTAGGCGATACAAATCGATGACTGTTCCTAATCCGATCAGCTAGCTGTTTCTTAATCAAACAAGGAACATCCAGAATAGATACAGGTTTTAGGATATGTGGAAGGTACCCCGGTGTCATAAAAAAGAAACTGAAGTATTCTCAAATTTTTTTTTAATAAATAATGATAACGAAAACACACAAATTAATAATCTAAGCTTACCCGTTTTGTTTATTTTTTTATCGTACTCAAGTGTTCTTGCTTTCGAACATAAATGGTCGTAAGGGTAAAATTTTGCATCACCGTGTCTCTATCCTATTATGTACAATAATATTTCAATATTTACTTTTGGTGCTAAAACTCGTTTTAAATGAAATGCAGCACATATTAAACCAAATGTTGTAAATTATTTTTTTTCATATTTTTGAATCGAATTGGAATGCGTGAACTCAACATCATGTTTGTACTCAATACTGGTTAGAATGCAAAAAACAAGCAAACAACGGACAACCTTTTAGCATTACATAAATAAACATAGGTGCAATGTTGTAGATAATGGGCTTTTATTGCTAAAGCCATGAAATACTCGTCACGTAGGGAACGCAGTATGCCTGCTGTGCTGGACTCAACGGGATAAAGGGAATTTTTGCGAGCGAGACAAAACATGTGGTAATTAAAAAAGTACTTGTCACGGCTCGATTACTGATTACTTGTATCCGCGACATTGAGCAAATAGAGATTTAAAGTGATTTATAAAAAAATATGGCTGTCATTTCTCATGCAAACTATTTCGAAATTACTGCAGTATTTAACAAATTAAAATATCCTTGCTGTATTGAAATTCATAACAAACTTTTTTATTATTTGGAAAGGCGAATAGATTCTATAAAAGATAAAATTTATTGAAATATTCTATTAAGAGATTTTTGGAAAACAATTTGACACCTTGCTGAATTCAAAAACAATTTCAATAACGTCTATATTCGGAATTCTAATAAGTAATTTGAAATGAGGAAAAGATCTGTGCGATGAGACCCTTACTGCTTCAGAATTGAACAAAAACGCAAACGCATTGCACCCTTGCTGAAACAAAAGATATGTCGCTGAAGGTCAAGTTTTCCTGTATCTTTCTATTTCTATTGATGAACCGTGGGTTAGAAACTTGGAACCAAAGTAGAAAAAGGAGGTCAAATGATTGAAAAATCCGATATGTTCCACTTTATGGATTCAGGACACGTCGAAGAAAGAGGGGACTCACATGATAAAGATTACAGTTTCAGAATTGGATGTCATAGACGCGCTTATGAAAATCTAAGAATTTGCACGCGACGTTACCACTGTTACACGGTGAACAATAGAACGCTGGGCACATTAAATATCTAAAATGCTTATAATTCAGTCTCATGGTGGCATGTACTGGAAACCCAGCACATTATTTTATGCAGATAATTATATCAAGCAACCTCTAAGGCAAAGAAATCAGGTTCGAAGTGAAGGATACGTAACTGGATTATCAAGCATTCTTGAATAATCAATATTAGATAACTGTAACTGTTACTCCTCACTTTGTCCTATCGTTTTCTTCCTCTTTGCTGTTGATTGATCTCCTTTATTTGATGGTTAGTTCGCGTTTAGATACTGTATTTATTGTTGGATTGATTGTGTGTCCAGTTACATCGTTGGTCTTAATTGCTATTAATTAATAATAATTGTTGCTTACTGATAAATTCAGCGCTTGCTTTGGTCTTGTCGTTTGTTTCCGCTTGTATTGTCTTGTTGTCTTGTCGTTGCTATCGTTCATATAACCGTTAACTCTCCCCAGTAGTCGTTAATGTTGTTAGATCTAATCTCTCGTAGCCCCAATATGGTTCAATGACGTTGAATTTAGCGTGCTCGACGAGCAAAAGACGCAAAACATTATGTGTTACAATTGAACCCTAATAAAAGAAAAACAAGTTCTATAACTTTATATAATGAAGAACTATCTAAGATAGTGGCAGATGGTTTACAGAGGAAGCTTTTTCGTTTAATTTCCTACGAATTAACCTTTCAAGGAGGTGAAGGTAGTTCCTGCTTTTTTCATCACTTTCGTGAAGAACGAAACCATAACGGATCATTAACGGGACGTGTCGAATATAATCCTATCTTCACAAAAATATGTCAAGGCGGAGGTAACAAATTGGCCGATAGCAAGTGGCTCACAAACAACGAAGAGAACCCTGACGTTTGTCCAGTGAGGAATATAAACAGTCTTTTTTTAATATTATATTAATGATGTCCTTTTTTTGCAAGGTTGCTTAAAAAAATTTTGGAAAAAGAACCAGCTTTATTAAAACAGACAGCTTTTGGTTACCTCAAATCCAAATTGGCAAAACACAACATCTAAAGGTTGGTACAAAAATTGTTCTATTGGAATTGACCCAAAAAAAGTCAAGGTGACAAATCATTCTATGAGAGAGTCGGCGGTGTCCAGGTTGGCCAAACAAAGTGTTGGCAAGGAGCAATTTACAAAAGTGACTGGACACCGTAACAAGCAGTCAATCACACCGTATTTACAAATGGATGCCGACCATCATTCCAGAATTATCAAACAAATGAGAGGTCAAAATGTAACTGTGCAATCTAGTACTTCTAATGCAACATTAGCTGCTGGCGTGACGAACATTTATAACAA
>WYDF02074393.1:0-11344 GCA_009867245.2 Adranes taylori
TATAGGAAATTGAACTGATAATAAATGAAACAATTGGTTTTTAAAGTAAATATATGTATATTGACGAATAAAGATAACACTAATTTACAATACTTCTTAAGTCTAATAGTCTTAAATCTAATAACAAGTAATAGCATTCAATGCAATCTAGCTCTTTTAAATCCATAAGGAATTGAATCATAATAATCTAAAAAAATTCGTTTCGTTGAATTAAATCTATATATTTTTTCACTTGACGTTAGCACTTGATGATCTTCGGTTCTGCATATTTGCCACGACTTAACTACAATTGGCTCCTAATCATCTTGATTATCGTTCAAAATCATATCCCACATTGTAGAAAACTTTACTTTTTTAGAACTTGTATAATTTAATCGTATTCCTTTGACTTTACAAGTTAGATTCTTTATAATCTTCTGGACAGACCGCTTTATAAACATTTCTGTAATGTAACTACCAGGACCGTATGTGTCAAGTACGTGTCAACATACGTAGCAATATAGACATTAACAGTAGAAAGGACTTCAAAATATTCTTCAGTAAATTTTTAGTGGGCTACTAGTGTCGTGTCGTAAATAGGAATAGTATTATTTACGTTTAATACAGGACTAACAAGAAGTTGATATAGTACTTGTGGTTGATTTATAATAGCTACTTTTGGCTGATTTTACCTCTGCCCAAGTTTGCCCCAGAAGGAATTGAGAATGAGTATAGCTAAATACGTGAGACCAGAATTATTTACAATTTCAATAGATTCCAATTGAACATTTTCTGTATTTTTTAAATCTTCAATGCACTGTTGGCGGGAATTATCGTCTGTACAACAAGCTTCTGAATGGCTAAGTACATTCAGGAGCTTGTTCTTTGACTTTAATAAATTTATTCATCATTTCAGTAAATAAACCATCAACTTAGTTCTATTTATCGTAACGTATAAGATCACATTTCCAGATCTGATATATTTCCAACACTTTATAAGCAGCAATACTACTTTATTAGCTTCATCGATAACTCAGGTAGAAAATAACGTACACGCTTCATCAGTATGAGTACAACTAATCTTTGACATTTCTATTCCACAAGTCCTGCAAAGAACAAACATAAGTTTATCGTTTATTTTTACTGGTAAAACAGGATGATATAGCGTATCTGGTGGAAGAATTATGCATTTTATTCATCCGTCTGTCTGTTGTAAGTCTAGAGTCAGACAGTCGGCTCCTACAAATACTTGTGGATGACCAATTGGAAATTTTGCAGTCTTACGTACTCATGGATATAACGAAGAAATATCTATATATTTAATTTTTCTCCAGACTTCACTGAGTTTTCGTATTACCACAACGGTCTCCATAGAAAGCATCACATGGTACTAATGGCGTATACAATAAAAGAGAATGACGTTCTATAGGTTGTGCCAGCACTGCAACATTTGAAAGCATTTTCGTGAAATTACATCCCTAACACTCAATTACTTCATAAGCAAGTTTCTGAAGCAGCGCTGTTTTTGCTTTAGAGCACTCAAATAATGAATCAAATGTATCTGAAGTTTTATTATAAATCATTTTATCTCTATGCTGTAGCATTGAATACAACAATGATGACAGAAACATCCCATAAATTGAAACACTTGATTTGATTCTTCGCAATATCTATCAACTCGTATTCCACCAAGTTTTATTTCTGTTCCTTTTGCTGCATGATGGATTGTTATATTTCTATTAGTTTCCTCGTAAATAAGCAATTTAATTGCAGCTCTTGGTTGATTATCTCGTCACGGATATCCATTTCATAATACCTATAGTGTCTGGTATAATACCAAGAATAATACTTTATTCCATGAAGAAGCAGCCATGCATGCTTCTGTAAATGGACAAACATGACATTAAGTTAAAAACATTTGTCTACACTTTAATCATGCCACCATGGATATATTTACATCACGCGTACAGTACTTGACAAATTCAGTTTTAAAGTAAAATTAATCATTTTCATGTTGTACATGCCATTTAAACAAAAATTCTCTGTCTTCTTCGTTCATACAATTGTAATCATAAACTTCTTTACTTGGGACAACACCAATATAATTTTCGTTTTCCGTTGTGTTGAATAAATGCGCAAAGTAACCTTTTTTGAATACATCTGGCATATCGAATGCTTTATGTAGTTTCGATAATGACATTGGGAAATAATTTAGCGAGTCAATAAACCATACACTGTACAATTCCATTAACAAGATCTTGGTTCCACACATAATCAACTGTGGTTTCATATCTGTTTCTATCAATAGTTTTCGCATATTCAAAATATAGTACATGAAGGGTTCAATATCCACTTATCTGTTAATAACCTTCGAAATCTGACACCGCATTTCATACAAAGCTTTATATCTTCAGAGATTTCAATACAGTTATCAGATCTCTGCGCGGAGACACAAAGATTTGGTATATGTATTCTTGCATTTTCACTAATCTATTCTTCTTGTTAGCTCTACAAATCATAAAAAACAATCAGTGTATCAGACAATTGCGGCGAGCCATGATCAATAGACATAAAACACAAATGGCATTCTTGTTGTACTTTTGTACAGGCTTTACAGAAAATATCATTACATGTATGTTCTTTATTGGTTTTGTATGTCTTAAAACATTCTTTACAGCGCTTAATATGGTCACACAACTGCCTTTAGATGAGGAACTCTTATGATTTTCAAAACAAATAGCACTCCGACATTTTCTATTGCATTCATCACAATGAATGTCATTTTCAGTTTTACATCGCGGCGATCGTTGACAGCATGGACATGTAGCTTTACATCTATGTTTGTCGTCATGACCAAATGAAACAAGACCAACTCTCACCAAATGAAACATGACAATGATCACAATAGTAAACGCAACAGAAGGCAGAAATCAATGATATAATTACATTATAGTGACTGTTATGGTAAATTAAATTGACTTTCTTTTCTGCAAACGGACCATTAAACATGACGTCACGGCCTTTACTTCCATAAGTATATACAGTAATCTGGTTTCATTTAGATGTTGTTGTAATTCATTAGCACCGCCTTCTTTGGGTATTTATACATTTGCATCTTTCAATAATTGAAGTGCTTTTTGTGTTTGAATTTTACCAATATATCTTCGAATTTTTCGATAATTCATATCTTTATTGGTTCTCGCTAGCACAACAACCATAGCTCTAGGTAAACACATATTGTCTTTATTTGTAATAGCCACAATACCGCTGCGTACTAAACATTCTTCCTCCAATGTATTGTAGTAAGTACTAATTCTCTTTCTCTTACACGACATACATCTCTAACTCTCACTTCTTGAAGCCTCTTGAAATCTAATCCAGCTAGGTAATTTTTGCTTAAAATGTTTGCTACAGAACGTGAAACCAACCTTATCGCCAGATAGCACATCTTTGGTCGCGTACTTGATTATTTCGTTGACTGCTTCCTTAACCGAACTATCGGATTTGAGCCTTCTGGCACGGGAATACTTGTAAATTCCAATTTCCGACCTTTTAGATTAAATCGTCGAACGTGCGAGATAGTGTCCGCAGCAATCGTAAATTTATTCATAGTGTTTTTAATTGTACAGTTCAACTAAAGCACTTAGTTTAAAACACGTCTACCCTTACCACAGTTTCGGTTTGAATGATTTTATATCTGCAAGGCTACACCTTACATAGTTGCATCGACCATAGAATGACTTCAGCGGAGCAGAGACGAGGTATTTATAGGTGCGCGCGAGAGAGTTAGACAATGTATGTTGGAGAAAGATAGAAAAGAAGCATGAAACTGCAAATCAAGAACAAAACAAGTTTTGACATGAATAAACATGTTCAGGCACGAATAAAATTATAGGAATATAGATGATGTCATCATGATTCCGGGAAAAATGTCTAGACAGATTTTGTGGAATTCGATATCCGGTGAGCCATCGATTTCACGATATATGAGTAGAGACCTGGTTCTGATATAAAAGAGGTGTTTGGTTGCCAATTATATGGTAAACAAAGGGAGGAATGTTTCGCTCTTGCCTTTAATTCATTCCACGAACACTTCCGCTCGTCAATCAGGTGATCTCTTATTGGTTTTCTTGTATTTGTATATCCCAAGAACGCAACAACATCATGAGCTTTAAACCAATATTCATCATCACCATTAGCGTTCGGTTTTACAAAAATATAACAATTGAGAGCTGCTACATCTGGCAAGACACTAAATGTTTTCGTGACAAGCGACATTATTCTTGACTTTGTTTTAACTGGCACTTTATATTTGTATACCGATGGTTACTACTTCATGTTGAATGATTTTATAAACACGTCAGCAGTTTATCTGGACCTGTAAGGTAAACATTACTCGGGCCACAACCCCAAAATCTTGTAAATTCATCAGGATTTGTGCGTGTTTTCCAAAATGTAATTTTGGCTTCGATCTATAGGAAATACACATTTTTCCATTTAAATACATGTAAATTGCAGCACAAATACGATTATCATTAAACACGATTTGCTGCGTCTACTATTGTGATCAATGTCATGTTCCATTTGATCATAAAGCCAGACATAGATATGAAGCTACATCTCCATGCTGTCAACGATCGCAGCCATGTAAAGCTGAAGGTGATGTTCATTGTGATGAATGCAATAGAAAATTTCGGAGTGCAAGTTGTTCTGAAGATCATAAGTGTTCGTCATCTAAAGGCAGAACATTGTATGATCATATAAAGCGCTGTAAAGAATGTTTCCGGACATATAAAACCAACAAAGAACATATATGTAATGAGATTTTCTGTAAAATCTGTAAAAAAAGCACTACAAGAAGGCCATTTGTGTTTAATGCCTATTGATCATGGCTTGCCGGAATTGACCGATATAATGATTGTTTTCTATGATTTGGAGAGCAAACAAGAAGAATCGATTAGTGAAAATGCAATAATGCATAAACCAAATCATTGGGTTTTTGCTCAGAGATGTGATAATTACATTGAAATCTCTGAAGATGTAGAACTATGGAATTTCAAATTACAGATGTCAAACGCAATACCTGTTCCAAAAATACCGCCCTACGGAAAGGTTCCGTTTTCGAGCGATTTAGGAAAAGCTCTAGAAGGGTTGTTAGAATCCGTAGTCGGCAACTACTCTGGAAACACTGGCAGAATTGTTTATAATATCCTTGATGATATAATCAATGTATTTTCTCTTATCCTCCTATCCGCTTTCTTCCCTTATCCACACGCACCACTATTATCGGAACACACCCCTATTATCCGAACTCATCCCTATTATCTTACTCTACTATTTCCATTGCTTTCTTTGGTCCACGCTACTGTGCGTGTGCGTGGACGCGTGGCTTGAATCGGTCTGTCTGCAATAACGCATTGCAATTCGGTCTGTCACCAATTTTTCGTCAGTCTGTCTTGTCGGTCTAAGGCTCGCCCTACCTACTCATAGGTTAAGACTAAATACATTCTTGAAAGAATATAGCGATAATACGATACTTATGATTCTTCAATAAGATTCATAATTAGATAGGTTTATGTTAGAAGACAATTTGTTACATTAATTATCATTATTTATTCAAAGTAAAATCAAACGAACGTAAAGTGTTTAACTTTCTTAGTCATGCTTTGTGATAAAATTTCTATTCATTTTTAAATATATCATTCATAATTTTCACAATAAAAATATATAAAAAAGTACAGGTACTTAGATAAACTTTTTGTATTAAACCTATCAATTATTAATAAAATTCTTGTGCCCGCGCTATTGGATTCCATCTTTTAAATATTCGGTCGACCACCACACCACCGAACATTTAAAAGAATATTCGATTCTTCAATGATAGAAAGCCTATCAAATTATTTTTCTATTTTCTCTCTCGGACACATGGACACCACAAATTTTTCATGTACAAAAGACAACTTTCTTTCCCCCTCTTATTTCTAGTTTCCTTTTCGTCGCGGCTAGTTTTTTCTGGCCCTTTCTACAAGATGACTATATGACACTTGTGCCCTGAATCATTTTCGCAACTTGTATTATTAAATGAACTTATAATGATATATTGCTATATTAGTTTATGAAATTTATTGATTTTAATAACTTTCTATCATTTAGACATTATTCGCACCATCATAATTTGATGCACCATCAGAATATTCAAGCGGCGTTTAATTTACGAGCATTTATGAGGGGTTTAAAATCAATAGAAATTAAAAGTTTTTGTACTACACGCCACATCAGTTAAAATTAATAGTTAAAATCTGCATACAATTAAAATTAAATTCCTTGTATGATGACATACGACCAAACGCCCATCTCCTTACAAAATAACTGAGGAATCGTAGTATATGATCGAAAGTGCTCGTGAGCCTTCCCCTTGTACTAAGCGTTACACCGAGAAATGAATAAATGCGTTCGTTCGACGCGATGGTGGCTGTCTTCGTTTGTTTGTTTATTTTATTCTGAAGAATTTTATTTGTCAGTTATAATTTTATGCGCACGATAGAATATAAAGTATTTTGAAGAGAAATTTGGTGTATCCCCTCGATTTTTTTCGTACCCCTTGAAGTACGCGTATCACATTTTAAAGACTAATTAACTAATCACCTGTAATTATTATAAAAGTAGTACTCAACCAATATATCCCTATATATCAGGTATGCGACAGAATTAAATCTTGTGGTACATACGGCTGCACTATCAAACCTTTGAATGAATTTAGAACTGTAAGACATAATACTTGATGCATGGAACTATACAACTTCGCAATCAGCATAAGTTGAAAATTTAGAGCTAGAAGACATCGCGTCGAAAGAAAGTATAAATGAAAAACGACACAAGCAAGAAAAACACTTAAAAGAAAAGGTGAAAACGCAAATATCGCGCTTCACTGACTCTATCTATCTATCTGTCTATCGACCGTAATCTTTAACTTGTTGTTTTTCTACGTATTGGAAATATGTAAGGTATCCGTCTACATTTTAATAACATTTTATTTCAAATTTATCATTTTGCAAGAGAATACACGGTATTGTAACCTTTAGCCTAGGTGTACAATCTAAATTGATACAAAGTTGATACTATAGTCTTCTAAACTACAGGCAAGCTTCAAATCCAATATCGCTTCTGGAAATGAGGTTATATTATGGATCACTTCTTATAATTTACGAGGATCAACATTAAATAGACCACATTTTCTTGAAGTATATAGTATAATATGAAAATCACGTAAATTATTATTCCGTTTTCTACGCATTCCAAACAGTCGTTGATTTGTTTTTTTAATTTCTGATGCGAGTATTTTTTAGCCCCAATAAACGTTGTTCCGTTGTCACTATAAACGTGACAACATTGTCCCCTTCTTGATGCGACCAGAAGAGATTTCGTTGTTAGATCGCGTTTTTCAAGTGCTTTTATTTGAAAACAAACACAACAATATATCCGTTATAACTTTTACTGCCTCATCTTTTTGAGATCCGTACTTTGAGATTCGTACTTGAATAGGACCTGAAAAGTCTATGACGGAGTGTTCAAATAGCCTAGAAAACCTAACTCGCGGAACAGATAATTCTCCCATTAGTTGCTGCATTGTTTACGTTTTAAGCTTGACGCATCGAACACATTTATTAACAGCTTGCTTGATAATATTCTTTCCACGTATGATCCAATACTTTCTACGTAGATATGATGCTAATAGTTTTATTCCACCATGCAACGCCGCATAATGCGCGTCTTCTATAATTAGTTTGGTTACATGATTAATATGAGGTAAAATTATAAGTTGTTTCTCGCCAAATGTAAGTTCTGAATTTTTCAGTCGACCACCGACGAATTTTTCAGTTCACCACAGTAACTGCGGACACCGGTATTTTATTCATGTCTTCATTTGTTAAATATGGTGATTGAGGACTTAAAATGTGCATCATTGAACCACAAGGGACCATTCCGCCAAAATTTATTTAGCTTATTACCATCTACTCCTCTGGAAACTGCATCAGTCGAGTTATTTTGTGAAGTTACGTATCTCCATTGATGACGTATAATAATACCTTGTATTTCGGCAACTTATTTACCACAAACGTTTTCCAGCGATCTAGGTTTTCTTGAATCCATGATAGTGCAATCATGGAATCTTTCCAATCACATATATCTATATTGTCAATTTTTACAGATTTGATTGCTAGTCTCAACAAACGTAAAAAAGCCGCGGTACATAATTCAAGCCATGACATTGTTTTCTTCGTTTACACTGGAGCAATTTTCGATATGAATGTCAATAAACTACACACTGTGCTGAAACCAAGCGAATATATAGTTCACCACCAAAGGCTTTTTCTGAAGAGTCGCTGAAACCATGAAGTTCTAGCTTTATGCCTGGTTCATATTTTATCCAACGAGGTATACGTATTTCCTGGACGCATAGCAATTGATTCCTAAATGGTTGTGAAGTAAGTTGACCCAAATTAATTTCATTCTTCCAAAGTTGTTGCATGATTAGCTTTCCTCTAATCATTACCTCTAACCATCCTATAGGGTCATACAATTTGGCAATATTTGATAGGATAGCCTTTTTGTATATTTTATGGGCTCCAAGTTGACTTTGAATTGAAATGTGTTAGTTGTAGGCGACCAATATAATCCTGTTTTGATGGAATTTTCCTTATCCATTTGAATAAATTGTGCCTTTCCTGGGTAAGGTGTGTCAATTAAGTGACGGTTGTTGGTTGTCCACTTTCGAAGTGTAAAACCTCCAGCTTTCATCAAGTGTATTGATTCGTTTTGTTAAGTCCTTTGCTTCCTGTAGTGTTTGAACTCCGGACAGAATTTCATCAGTATAGAAATCATTTAGAGTTATAACAGATGCTTTGGAATATATGTCCTCTTCATCTCTAGCTAATTTATGAATATAATATATTTTGGAATTTGCAGCTTCAATTACCAATTTCATGTGTCCTAATTCATAATATTTTTACATAAATAACTTGTATTCCTTGCAAAATATTTTGTTTATCATAAATCGGTTTTCTAGTTGAAGAAATCGGGCAAGAGCATAAGGTCGCGAATTTCCTAGCTGATCTGTAGTTCTTTAAACCGAATTCTTACGGTATACCAAACATCAAAGTTTCTCGACATATGTTGGGTGAAATGTAATTCACATAATTTGTTGTCTTCAGACAACGTTTGTGTTGAAGAAATTTCTTCGATGCCTAAAAATTTCTTCAAAGTGTTATCAAGTTCAGTAAGAGATACAAGTGAAGTGATTTGATTATTTGTACATGGTTGAAATATTTCACCTATAACCACCCATCCTATGGAGCGCAGTCCTTTTCGAATTATTTTGGCGTATTAAGAATCATGTGTACTGGGCCTGGAATGTCCAAAGTAGGATCTGCTAAAATTTCATTCTGCCACTAATCTTTTGGGATAGGAATTATCGGTAACTTTTGAAATGATTTGATTTACTGCTTCATAACAATAGCGGTGTATACAGCTAACTTAGATGGAAATCGTGGCAAAATTTCTAAAGAAATTCTCGTATTTGATATCATCTTTACGTTCTGACTGCCTATTCCACAGATTTCTGTGTTTCTTTTCTCTCGAAAAAGTGCCAAATTTTCAGCCGTAACCTGATTGATTATTGTGGCTTGTGATCCAGGATGCTCTAATGTATTCATACGTTCCATATAAATTTCTAAGTTTTAGTAGTATTGTTGCTAAGTACCGTTTTTGGTGAAGTCACACTACACGTCGCTATCTGATTTTCTTCTACAGTTGCTGCAACAGTTCTGAATTGTTTTCGTTTCTCACGTCCTTCCAAAATGCAACAGGGTATTATGCGTACTTTTACATTTTAGACATATGCTTCGTGATTTACATTCGGAGTCATGTTTATGGTGCACACATATAACAAATTTATAGCTTCTTTACAAGCTGACATTTCCCAAATAGCCCTTTATCTAGGAATGATTTGTATTCTGATAATCTATGACCTTTCTCGTGATAATCTATGAATTCTCGTAAATTGGACAGGCAGCATGATTTGCATTTAATATGAAAATTTCCGACCTTTTTGTTTTTAGTTTATGCCACCAATACTTTATAAAGACTGAAAACGTGTCTCCAGAAATTTTAGAAAGTCTTTTAACGATGGAATTTCTTTTAGAGATGTAAGGGTATGCTTGAAATAATTGTACGGAACTCTGCATTTGCACTGACCGGAACTCGTTCTTAAGTTTCCCATATTATGTAATTAGGACTCAGGAGAGAATATTACGATGCAAGCATTGGTCCGTGTGTTGCTTTAGAGCTTGTCACAATGTTTTCAGGCCCAACGGAAATACGCTGACATTAACTTATTATGATTTAATTTAGATCTTCTGATAAGTTCACCAACTATTGCACTCTAATTTTACTGTAGATTAAATTCCTCGGTTTCAAAATTCCTCGACACAAATTTAATCGAATATTTTCATTCAATGATTGTTGGTATCTTGGTGCGGAAACTTCTTGGTATCATGGTACGGAAACTAGTACGGAAACTACGTTTGATAAAGTACGGAAACTTTATCAAACGGCTTTCATATATTTAATCGAAGTGACGAAGTGAGTCAAATTAGTTTGTGCCCAATTTTGTGCCCAATGCGTTTTCAGAACTTCATGACACAAATCATTTTCTTTTAGCTTATTTGTTTTGATAATTATGCATCCTAATAATAATCAGTGAGACATGTAATAGTTTACGTTTGATCGACTCTCGTCTGAACGTTAATCTCTGCACTAAATCTTTCTAATCAATAACTTAAATTACGAAAACTCCATTCAAGGAATTCTATATTTTGCTACATTTTTCCTGTATTCATTTTATAATAGAGAAAATTTACGTAAATATGAGGTAACCTTAGCGATAGATGTTTTGTTTGTATTATGAATCAAACTGTTTTACTTGACAGTCATCTAGCGTAGATTTGATTTATGCATCTCTTTTAAAATTTTTTAGTGCGTAAAATGGTAGTGTTTACTTTACGCTTGCAAAATAGCAACAAACAAAAAAACAAGCACTTTGCGAATGTCAATTTTAAAAATAAGGCTTGACAAAATACATATGAATCAGTCATATGTTATTAATAATTTTTATATATTTAGTAATATATATATATATATATATATATGTATACTATTATATGGCGATCAGTAATATGGCCTTATTCCCGTATTCCTGTATTCCCTTATTCACGTCTTCCCGTAATCCCGTGTTCCCATATTCCAGATTTCCCGTAGTCCCATATTCCCGTCTTCTCATGTTCCCATGTTCCCGTATTCCCGCATT
>WYDF02074404.1:0-11344 GCA_009867245.2 Adranes taylori
TTGAAGTAAACGAATGAATATCAAAAATTATTTGTTTACCTATAGATAAACATAAACATAAATATTATAGAATATCCCGAACTGATGAGAACAAATAAGTTTGAAACGGTTGATTTAGATATCTTATTTTATTAATTTATATTGATAACCAAACGCCACTGAGTTGAAATAAATCTTTCGAAATTTCTCTTCATAGTTTCACCCTCTTCCTCATACGTCGATGGTCAATTCCTGTAAACCAGACAATAAGAGACTTATGATGGACTCAGCATGAAGGATTGACCTGTCAGTGTTAAGATCGGACAATACTATTTTCGGAAAATTTGACATTTGTCTGTAGATCGAAACGTATGCTACTCACAGATGCTACTCCCATGACTTATTATTTGCAATTACTATTTACTACAACTTAAAACAAATTTAAAAATCTGTAACTGCCGTAGAAAACAAATCCATTTGTGTTGTAAAACTAATTTGAACATACGCAGTGCTAGCGAAAAAAATACATAGAACAAATAAAGTTTATTAGTGGACAGCACATGTGAAAAAAGAAATAAAACAAAAGGCGTTAGACTTACAGAAAAGAAAGAAGGACAAAGACAAAATGTTTGATGGTCGCAATTATTACGAAACAAGCCGTCACATGTGCAAGAAAAATTACAGTAAATAGCCACAAGGAAACGCAATACGATTATTGCTTTCACACCCACTTTGTTCATAGTCACATAAAAACACGATGTTTATTTACCATATGTTTGGGTTAAAGTATATACTTTTAAGTTAGTATTAAGAAATTAATTATAATTAGTCTTTATCTAGTTTAATATTTTTCGTTGTGCAAGTATTTGACATAAGATATGTTCTGTTGACAAAACCAACCTAATTCATGACTACTTCACAAGTGGTCAAAGCACATGCAAGTGAACTGTGATATTAAACTATGGTCAATGCAGATTCATATCACGTTAGCAAATTGTATCATATGTTCAAAAAAAAATATAGCAAAAGAATATTAACTCAATACAAAAGATTTCAGCGCAACTTCTTTATGATTGTTACTTTGTCATAGCATACTTAGTTCGGGACAAGAGAACGGAACGACATAGAAGAACGCCTCACCTAATTCTGCATCGGATATACACTCGCAGTTACCAACTCGATATATGAGAACCACAATCGTGGATTATACACCTGGAGATCTCCTGATGGGCACACGAGGAACAAATAGATTACATCTTGATTAAAGGGAGATGGAAATACTCGGTACAAACGGCGACAACGTTACAGTCTAGAGATTATGGAAGCGATGATCAATTGCTGATGCGCTAGTTTACAGAAGGTAAATAAAAATTCTGCTCAGGCTCAGCGTTGACCAGGTTAAAGTTGTTTTCAATGACTTCATTCGAAAAATCGAACCTCAGCTTGAAAAACTTCAAACAAAAGATACTGAAATTATATGGCAGGTTCTGAAAAAAATCTCTTGTCACAACTTTAGAGGAAACACCTCAATACGGCTAAAATACTGTTCGATGCCCTGGTTATCAACAGAAACAATAGATCTCATTCGGGAACGAATGAAATCCCGGGGTTTTGGCAGTAGATCTAAGACTATACCAATTGCTAAATCGGGAGAAACAAGCTGCTACAAAAATAGATGTCCGAAAAATGTTTGTATAGAGATTCAGAATTCCCCTGATACCAATAACTCCAAAGACCTGTTCAAGAAGATACGTTCTATCATGCAGCAGTTCACATCCCGACATTGGGAAATGATAAATCAACATGATTGATTTAATACAAAACTAGACCAAATTGCATCGCTGTGGAAACATTATTCTGGTAATCTGTATTGCTGACCCAAATGGTATTTGTGAAGACCATGAGGCGGAAACGTATATACTGTTGTAAGAGTTGAAAGACGCAATTGACAAATTAAGAGAAGGTAAAGTAGTCGACAGGAGTCGACAGAATAACAACAGAGGTTTTGCAGGCTCTCAATAAAAGGGGGCAAAAAATCTTGCACACCTTGTATCACAAAACTTAGAAAACAGATTTATGGTCAGCTTTAGCATTGCTTCCTCTACATAAGAAAGGGTAAGAGACAGTCTGCGAAGAATGTCGTCTGATAGCCATGATATGAAATTATAGCAAGTTTATGTTGCACATTCTTCAGGTCCTTCTTGCTATATTAAATAGCTGCAGAAAAAGCCGGATTTTTGAAAGGGTGCGGTACTCGAGAACGAATTTTAAATGCGAGGCAGCTTATAGAAAAGGTCCGAGAGTACTCGGTGTCGATGTATATGTGCTTCGTAGATTACGAGAAAGCTTACGATATTAGAAGGCGTTTAATTTGAGCAGAATTTGGAGTACCTTATCATTCTCGTCAAAAGCCTGTATGAGAAGTTGCAGGCGGTCATTAAAATCGATGACATATTATCCGAAAAATGTTGCTGAGGCTGGGTACTTTCACCTGTACTCTACAACATCTATAGCATCTATAGAAGTAATGATGCGGCCGCCTTTAGAGAACTGGAACGGAGGAGTGAAGACTGGAGGAAATCACGCTTCAAATCTACGATTTGCAGATGATACTCTTGTAATAGTTAACAGCAACAAAGAACTGTGAGAGTTTCTTTAAAGACTGGTAGACCTAAGCCGAGACTATGGGATCAAAATAAATGCCAACAAGACCCAGATAACGGAAATCAGATACAACCTACGAAAATAGGGAACATTGAAGTCGTCAAAAAAATGGTGTACTTGGACTCCATACTCCGTAAATTGGTTCCGGCTACTTGAAAATAAGACACAGAATTGAAATTACCCGCTTGGCTCTGATAAAACTAACAAAAATTTGGGAAAATCGACATATCACTTGGAAAACGAAGGCGTGCCTTGTAAATGTCCAAGTTTTCCTCTGTTTTTCTCGTACGCTTCAGAGAAGACCTGGGTAATCCGTTCCAACGACATGAGAAGAATAGGTTAGTTTGAGATTTGGATCTGCACTAGAAGAACAAATGTCTTCATCTTAAATCAGCTCAAACCCGAACAAAGATTGTCATCGATAACATATGGATGAATTTTGAAAATTTCGGGCACAGCTTATGAGATGACAGCATGAAATAATTTGTTGTTCAGGGAAAATCGGAAACGAAAGTGTAACGGTGCCGATCCCCAAATCCCCAACTAGGTGAATCCATATTATTTCAGAACTAACAGAACTAGAGCAGCGCGCCCAGCGAATGATCTATAGACCTCGAAATAAACTGTTAAACGAAAAATACGAGATTAGAAGATTGGCCTATTCAAGGTCAACATCCACCGTAGTCACCACAGGCCGATTAGTCGGTTGGACGAAGAAGAAGAAGAAGATACTTAGTTTGTCATAGAGAGTTAGTTGCCTTTTGTATTCCGAGATTTGGCAAGCGTAGGTAGTGCTGTCAGATTACAACTGTCAGGTGGCATTAAGTAGCTATTGTAAAGTTTGATATTTTTGATGATATTTGTCCGCAGATTGTTTTAATTTACGATTGCTATTTGTGTTGTTTACATCTTGAAAATTTTTGTACAATTATTTTTTGCAACATTTGCCATGTATTCGCTCAACAAAAGTGCATCGGTAAACTTAATCGGTCAATAGGTACAGAGGTTACTAATTTTATGGACAACTTTGCGCTAGAAGCAAAGGTAAAAATCACGGAGAATTCTGAGACTGGTAGGGTTGCAAATTTCCCGTTACACAATGCTTGAATATGGAGGTGCTTACAATCAGAAAATCCAAGCCCATTCTTTCTCTCTCAGTACTAAGCCTACCCCATACTAATAGATTTATCACACTCTTAAATGTTTATCTGTGGGCCCACGAGAAGGGTGTATTTGGAGTTGGCAAAGGTTTGCTACCCAAGTGAGCGTACTGTCCTCTTCAGTACACTTTTCCTTCTTATAGCTGTAACTCAGTAACAATGTATAAGTAAAGCCTATTTTTCTCAAAATAAAGCTTCAGGTGCCATTGCCTACTAATGGCTTACATTATTAGGCAAATTTATATGTGGCCTTGTGATCCAGAAGTAAATTTAACGAGCAATATTCAATTGATCAGGCGAGAGATTCAACCAGTCAAAATTTGCGAAAGCACATTATTATCCACTATATGGGACATTGCCCCATCGATCAAATTTAAAGTTCATTATTAACTTCTCAAGTTGTTACCCAGAATACGTCGTATACTACTATCGTCAATCATTTATCAGAATTTTGACTTCTGGGGCATAGTTTCTTCCAGTTTTTATACAAATTTTTAAATAACGAGATTTAGTATTAATTATAAATATAAAAACAAAATATTAAATTACATTCAAACAACTTTACATTCAAACATTAAATTACATTCAAACAACTAACCATTTATGTAATTTAATTATTTTCTTCTTGAAAAAGCATTACGCTTGGCAATATTACATGCGTGTTTATTTAGGTAGGTTATTATAGTGACCAACGAATTGGTTTTAAGTTGGAACTATTAAAGTTGGACTCCACATGTAGGGTATTAATTTATAGAGAATTATAAGAACTACAAATATATATAGGGTGATACTTTTTAGAAAATTTTTGTATTGCTCACATTGACAAAGGTAAATTTCAAAAACACGAATCCCATATTTTTTACATACGGGATAGGAAAGATAAAAATACAATAAACAGTAACATACAAAACAAAATTATTTTTTAATATTTGATTTGAACGAAAGAAATAAGATTTTGTTGGTCATGTGAAAGTCGTGTCAAATAAGTAGATGAACACTATGTGGCTATCTCATCAGTTGCTACATGTAAAGAATGAATGAGAACAGTATAATACACTATAGTACTCCACTGTCACAGATCGGGAAATAAAAGACAATATCCATTCTTGTCGCCATGTTTGCGAATGACTTCTGAATACAAATATTAAACTCTCCTGCAGGATTGCTCAGGGAGAAATTATTTTAAATTAGATTACTCTCTTCGAGATGAAAGAGAAATATTTTTTGTGTAGGGGAGAGTGTTGTACCTTGGAAATATTTTCAGATTGTACAATATTTTAAGAACTTCTTGTCAAAATATTGCAATATATGTATTATCATTGTTAAAGAATTGTGTAGATTTTCTTATTTGTTCGCCTTTAGTGGTTGGCTTACGTGGTTCCGCTTTTGGAAATAGTCTAATGAATTCTGGACTCATTACCAGATTTCTCATATTGGACGTCGAAGTGGACGGATCTGATAAATTCAAAATATATTGATTCTCATTTGCTCGTTCCTTGTCTGGATCTGGTCTATGTGTTGAGTAAGCAGACAAAAATTCATCGCCTCTAAAGATATCAAACTTCGAAGGTGACATCGTTGTTGCTGCAAATCCTCTCAAAATATTTTTGCTAGTACTAAATAAACAAAATAACATTTATATTGTAACAAAAATTCAAATGAACAAATAATTTTTGTTCATTTTTCCGGGATAAACATTACCTTGATAAAGAACTGCTACGTGCTGTCTAACATCTCGAACAACATCTGTGAGAGCGAGAACATCTTGTACGGTTGTTTTACCTGTAGCTAAATTGATGAAATTTTTTTATTAACTTTTCCTTTAATATCTTCCTGAATATTATATTCGTCATCCGAAGACTCCTTTAGAGACATATTATCTTCATCGTCACTTTCTTCTACTGGCATTAGGTTCCTCTTAATTTTATCCTTTCTTATATTTTGTTTTTGGTTTTCTCCGGGCGGTGTTAATGGTCTGTTATTTATTCCAATCTTCTTTCGTGTTTGACGATTGTAGATTACCTTGTTTTTTTCGCCTTTAGTGGTTGGCTTCCGCTTTTGGAAATGGTCTAATGAATTCTGGACTCATTTCCAGATTTCTCATACTGGACGTCGAAGTAGACGGATCTGATAAATTCAAAATATACTGATTCTCATCTGCTCGTTCCTTGTCTGGATCTGGCCCATGTGTTGAGTAAGTAGACAGAAAATCATCGTCTCTAAAGATATCAAATTTCGGAGGTGATATCCTTGTTGCTGCAAATCCTCTCAAAATATTTTTGGTAGTGAATGCAAGCGGAAAAGCCCTTCCTGTAATTTCTGCTATGTCATAGATGGACAATGGCTTGCCTATATTCAGAGACATCCAGTCGTTAACTGCTCTATTCTAATTTGTTTTAAAACTTCCAAATAATGTGCGGTCAAGTGGAAGTAGTTTGTGTGAAGTATGTGGAGGAAAGGTTAACATCTTCACACCAAAACTTCGAACCTTTTCAATTACAGCTAAGCTGACATGGCTCTCATGGTTGTCTAGAAACAGCAATACAGTTTCGTCTTTATATGACTTAATATTATCAATGAAAAATTCAAACCACTCTAGAAACAGGTTCTCTTTGGACCATCCAGACTGATTAGCAGCTTCTTTACTAGCAACTGGAGCACCTTTTAGCATGTGGCGCTTAAAGTCGACCCTTGGAAAAATGAACATTTGTGGTAGATGGTTACCAACTACATTTATCGTTACTATTGATGTGACATTTAGACCTCGTTCACCTGAAGTTGCACTCCCAAATTGTTTTATGCCTTTTGGAGCCAAAATTTTAGGTGGAACATGGACGATAGATGAACAGGTTTCGTCCAGATTAAAAATTCGGTGTGGGGGAAATGGTCCATACTTTCCAAGCACTTTTTTCATAAAATGTTTGCACGTTGTGAAATATATAAGCATGTGATTTTCGTGATGTCTAACGACCCAACAACAGTTTGAATAGAAGTAGCTTGCCTCTGTAATAGTTGTCACCAGATAGTAGTGAGAATAGCTACCTGATAGGGTTTGTTTGTTTAAAAACGGGAATGATCCAAGGTACAACACTCTCCCCTACTTCTTTCAATTGTAACTTATTTTAAAAAACTTGGATAACAAATTGTGACTTACTAAATAAATGAGTAAATAGTTTTTAACTTTTTAAACGTCTTCATGGTAATAAGTAAAAATAACGTTTGTATTGCATTTTGTTTACACACATTATTGTTATTAAAAAATAAATCAATGCACCGATAATCATTGAAAACAAATAAAATGAACAAACTTAAACAAATTAACAAATGCATCATGATGATTATAAAAAATAATGAACACCGTAGTAAAGACTTAAAAGAAACAATGAAGAAAAGCAACCGAAGAAATTTGAAAATAAACCTTAAAATATTATTGAGATTTAAATATGTAAATATATATATATATATATAAATATAAGGAATGTTATATGAATTAAAAATATATAGATTTTCAAATGACAGTAGTCATTAAAAAAACAAATATTTCACAACCACAACTGTTTGGGCTAAACAGATGATATTAGCGTCATCTAATAATTACTTCAAATTTAATTAATCAAAAATTCAAATTTCGCGATATCTTGGATTTTCAAATAGCAGCTCTCAAACACACTATTTATGATAAAACGCCAGAAGTGACAGCGTGCCCCGTCACAGATTGCATTTAGAACAAGCCTTTGATACGGTCTGGGAGGCTTGGCTTCAAGCCTCTTGCAACTACTATTATTCAGCACCTTTTTCATTTAAACTAATTTTTCCAAAGTTGGATAAATAATTCTTTCGAAAACATGGCTCAAGCCTTCTTAGTTCGCCAATCAGTTTAAGGATTGATCCTCTTTCTCTTATTTCTATTAAACATTTTGAAACATATTACCAGATTTAGACATCGAAGTGTTCCTTTACTTGATTGATGTTCATATTATGCATGTTTCTTATAATACCTAATGAATATTTGAGGTATTAATTTCATGTCTATTGAGGAAATATTATAACAAATATTTTAGTTGAGAAACAACAAAGTATATATCTTTTAGTATATAGTCATTTTAAACATTTCTAACACAGATAAGAGCTCTGGGATGACTGCACACAAGGTTAGAGACACATTATTTTCCTTGCAAGTCTTTATACGAGCATAAATAAAAGAACACTCTTCTTTTTGATATAAGTGAGTAACGAGTGAGTGCGAGTGCTATAGCAGAAACCGCACTTAAGAGAGGAAGATCCTTTTTCATCTAGCAGTTCCCAAAATTTGTATCTCACTCATAGTAATCAAAAGCAATCTTTCTTATTTAGATAATCAATTGTACTCATCAAACAGGTGCCCTTAAAACGTCGCTTGATTGTTTTAGAAAAAAGTAGGTATCTTTAACGAAATCTGGATATTTTACTATAAAAATCTATTTGAATTTTCCGAATATAATAAAAAAGCCACGATTACCTTTTTTATTATATTCGGAGGATATTTAACCTATTTAAAGGTTCGTTTCATATATTAAATAATATTAAAAATTATATATACACATATATATATATATAAATTTATAAAAATTAAAATGAAAGACTAAAAACAAAAACAAAAAATAACAAAAGCCGAAAAATGAACACCCTCTCCATAATAAACTTGTTCTCCGTTTCAGACCAGCATACACCTGCGTGCACAGCAAAGGCAGTAAAACCTGAAGAACCAACAAACTCAAGTCACCGCATTTAACAAAATTTCTTCATCAATTGGACATGCTAATGCCAAGGTTCTACAACTTTTCCTTAGCTGTCAAGCGAATGCAACAGCATATGTTTTCTGCACGCTATTAGCCTACCAATACTCTCTGTAATTGATCCAATTACTACCAGTTCCAAGCTGAAGAGATTGATAAATCCTAAAACCACCTTCAATAAATTCTTCGATCTCCTAATTTGTTCAATTCTCACAAGAGTGAAGTTTAGTGCATACAAGTCCCAACAATTGCGGCAGTAGATACTACTTGCGGATCACATTAATGACAGCATTCTCAATTTTCAATAGAACTAAAACCAGCCAACTCTGGCCAAAGTATTTAATTACCATCGTCATATCAACGTTTGAGTTATGTTTCAGCTGATTTAACTGCTAAAAGTGAACCTAAAATTAAGAATTTTAAATCAAACCAAATAAAATTCCTTCAGTAACCTCGTTTTACTGATACCAATGAAAATTAATGCTAAGTAGGTTGTCTCAATTTTTGTCTAAGATATTTGAACGAGCATAAACAAAAGAATATTCCTCTGTTTGATATAAGTGAGTAACGACTGAGTGCGAGTGTTATAGCAGAAACTGCATTTAAGAGAGGAAGATTCTTTTTCATCCAGCAGGTCCCAAACTTTGCAACTTAATCATAATATCCGTCAATCACTCTTATTCAGTTAATCAATTGTACTCATCAAAAACGTCCCCATAAAATGTAGCTGGCATGTTTTAGAATGAATTAGGTTTTTCAACGACATCTGGATATTTTACATAAAATTAAATTAAATTTTCCGAATATTGAGTACTAAGGATTGAGGAATTAAAAGTGAACACACTTTTCTAACATAAAGTGTGATCGCATAACCAAAATTATAATTGATTCTATTTAAACGTTCTATTTAAACATATACACCTTTGCGCAAGAGTCCGTCGTTGCTCCTGTTTTCTACATTATGTACTGTTCGGATCTCCAACACCTAACAACTACTTTTATTCAATATTCTTTACGAGCTGATAGTACAACTTACTGAGCATGCACTTATACGGCGGAAACAGCAATCCGTCACTTGCAGAAATCATTTGATAACGCGAAATCGACACAAAAATGGCGTATTACCTCAAATCCAAACAAAACCCAAGATACCGTCATTCGGCATGCAAACCAGGTTAGAAAAAAATCTAAACCGTTCTTATATCCGACTTCTACTCTGGTATGAACCAATATTGTTACAAGCCATGATCTGAAAACTTACCTGTCACTTTCAACAAAATTTTTGCTAACCCGGGTTGTGGAGAGCAGAGTGCGGAGTGCGATAACCCTATCTCCACACTCCGACGAAAGATGTTTCAGGGACTGTTATCCCAAAACTCGACATTAAACTTACAAAAATTATGTTAGACCAATGAATATAGATCTGCTTTATACGCCACATGCGACGAAATAGCCGACTCCATGTGAGGCAGAAAACAGCCCGATAGCCCACTAAATTCTTCGATTCAACTAGATATCCAGTTTTTGCTGCACACACAGACTCATCCTTTATTCGACACAAATTATTCAAACCATGCAAGAACCCCCTGAGGATCTCCAAGATATGCCTGAATCAATCCCCCTTTCCTGTAGATAAATAGTTCACCAATATTATATAAAATATATTTTAAAAAAACAGAAAATAGCTGTACATAAAAAAAATCGTAGACGTGATCATCAAACTATCTTTCAAATACTGGAAGTCTTACGTCTTGCTACATCCTGCATAAATCAAAAAGTGAACCATTTAGATTCGACTTTTAAGTCGTCTATTAAACAGAAGGTTCTGGTCTTACTAGAAAGTTCTGAAAAAAATATTGTTGCTCAAAATCGGTGAAGTATGTTCAATTGATCATACTAGCAACATTGAGGCTCCCTGGTCTTACATAAGTTCCTCAAATTTAATTTTTCCAGGTTTCATAGGAACCGAGATATTTAAAGTAGTATATTTTTTTCAAGGTCAAATAACTCCGGCGCTATAACATGTGATTTTTTTAACTCATTTAAACGCTTAAGTATTAAAGGAGCATCAGACGCAAGAAATTAAGAAGCAATTCTTTCCAAACTTTTCGAGAAAATAGACCCTAAAATTATCAAAACAAAAAACACCCTTCATATATTTTGATAAAGGCCCTTGGCTTTTGTTTGACAAAAATTTTCAAACAAAAGCAAATGGCCTTTATGTAGGCTATAAAATAAAGTTTAAGCGAACGTCCTATCTTTTATCGTTCCATTGATGTTTCAAGAAGATTGTTAAGCTTCAAACGCGGCAACACCGCTTCCTGTACAATTTGGCAACATAGGACTTTTTTATTCGACGCATAAATCATATGTGGGCAAAATTTCAATCTCTTAGTTTGAATACGAAATTTCTAAAGAAAATGGCTCCTGTCCGCCATATTGGATTTATAAAAAAATTAAAACACCATTCTGCTGGCTCATAGTCTACACATGTCTACCAAATTTCATCCAGATCAGTCACATAGGGAAGGAGAAATTCTTGACATAAGGCGTACGTACATACGTACAAACCGACACCGAAAAATCGACTCTTATTTTTTTGAGCTAGAAAAATTTTTTTTGAATAATATTTGTATGGAAAATTGTTCCTAATGACCCCCTCTTTGAATGGCGTATTAATGGATTGAAGTAATTTAAATACGAGAGACGTACTAATGAGAAATATAAAAAATTGTTAAAACATGAATCCTATATATTTCATATACC
>WYDF02074415.1:0-11344 GCA_009867245.2 Adranes taylori
AGATAGATAGATAGATAGATAGATAGATAGATAGATAGATAGATAGATAGATAGATAGATAGATAGATAGATATCTATCACCTTTATTGGCATACATAAATATTACATGTTATATACAAAAAAAATAAAAGTATAAAATATAAAAAATTAAATGTTATTGGTAATACAAAAGTCCAAAAATAAATAAAAATATAAAACAAGAAAAAGAAACCGTTTCCTTTTCACGAAATGATGTCCAGCAACCAGATTTCTTTCCTTCCTGCGCCCTACCTCTTTCATTATCCACTTCATTACTCCTAACTCCCATCCTTCCTGTTCCAAACATGCTCTCTAATTCCTTGTTCTCTCCCTCCATCTTATTTCACGACACTTATTCATCCAATATTACCATGAGTCTTCCCCTAATTTACATATCCTGCATCTACTATCATATTCTCCCAGCCAATATTTACTACCCATTTCCTCATTTCCACATCTATACCTTTCAAATATTCTTTTTTCATTTATACCAAATTCCGATTTTACATACGCAGGCATATCATTTACCATCATTACTTCTTTGTATCTCCTATTATATCTGTTCATTCTAATTATTTTGTTCCGCTCTTGCAATTCCCTTGCAATTAATAAACTCTTGCAATTAATATTCTTTCCACTACCCTTTCGCAATCCTTCTTTCCATTATCCATATATTCCAATCGCTCATTGAGCACACCTGTCATGCACCTTTTCTCTATCTTTCGCCCATTCATTTCTCTCATCACCTTTTTCGCTTCTCTTCTTTGTCAATTCATACACTGTTCTCACTGTCCTATCATTATCATGAATCATTACTTTATTTTCATATTTCGCAAACTTGTTAGCTTCTTTTACCCAGCACTTATACTCATTTAGCTCTTGTTAAACAAATTCATTATGTGTCCATTTGTCCAGCCCCAAAAACCTTTTCATATTTTTCGCAATCATACTTTCTATTACGTACATTACGTACACACTTACATTTAACACAATCAATCTCATCTTCACCGAGTCACCCAATTTCCCCTTCCACACTTTCATTAACCGCTCAGGTGCTACCACTGCGTACTGCCTTTCTCACAATCATATACACATGTTCCTTTGCTCCCCCAAATACTTAATACATTTTACACATTCAAACATCTCACCATTCATTTCAAACCGATCACTTATACTTTCTGTGCCCCTTTCTTACAATCTATTATTTTCAATTTCCCTATATTCACTTCAAGTCCCCTCCTTTCGATGTACCTATTTACTCTTATTATCATCTCTTCCATTTCCTGTCTGTTACTCGCAATACACACAATGTCGTCCGCATAGCTTAGCGACCATATCATCTCGTTTCCTAACACCATGACCCCACATTGTCCTTTCTTTAACATTGATTATAAATCAGATAAGTATATATTAACTAAGGTTGCACTAAGCGAACCGCCTGTTCCACTCCTCCATTCACAGTAAACCACACTGACGCTTTACATCCAACTCTTGTCCGTACCCTTGCATCTTTATACTACCGTTTAACATTCATCCGCACCCTTTCTTTTATTCCAACTTCATTCTTCCTCTTCCATAAACATCCTCTCCCTAACATTTCGAACGCAGATGTTAGTTACCTCCTGGAACAACAAGTACAGTTTCCTCCTTTCTCCAGCTGCTGATTTATGCTGTAGTTTAAGGTCACTACATTATCCATTGTATCTTTTCCTTTTACAAAGTCTGTCTGCGTTTTTGACAATATTTTTTTTTCTTTCAACTCTTTTTCCGAAGTCTTATTTACTCTTACTTGCATATAATCTAAACACTCCATTCGTTATTGTTATCCCTCTATAATTTTTACATACATTCTTTTCCCTCTATTGTACACTGGAATCATCTCCCATTTTTTTGCAATCATCTGGTACCTCATTCTTCACTCTCTATATCTCATTCATGCACCTTGTTGGCGCTTTTACTCCGTCTTAATTTAAGCACTTCCACACATCCATAGATACGCCAACTGGACTAGATGCTCCCCCACACATTATCCTTTCAATTTCTTCTTTCACTTTGTGATTTTCCTCATTCCACTCATTCATTACACTCCTTGCTATCTTTTCCCCCTCTTTAGATTATCGCCCCCTACACTTTCCGTACATTTATATTGCCATTCTTCAATCCCCACTTTCGTCTCACGAGCACTTTTTCTCCCTCTTCCAGGAGTCTTTAAATATTTCCATTTTTCTCATACTGATTTTATGCATTCCTTTTCCTCCTCTTCCCTTTCTCTCCTGTATCGCTTCTCTTCCTTCTTCCATTCCTCTTCCGCCACCTCATATTACTCCCATTGTTTTTCTCCTTTCGCACTTGTCATAATATTTTCCTTTACTCCCATTATCCCCCCTCCCGCTAGTTCTATCTCTTTCATATTTTCTCGCTGCTCCCTGAAAACTCCAACTATACTCTAACGGCAATAATTTCTTTTCTTCTTCCTATTCTCCTTCTTCCACCCATGTCTCCACCTGCCCTACTATCTCAATTGCTCTCAAAATTTCACAAATCTGTTATCTATAAGTTTTCTTTCAACCCTGACACATTCCAACACAGACTCATGAACCTCTCTCTTATTTTCCTACTGTTATTCTGTTCAAATTCCTCTTCAATATATCTCTTCTTGCTGCCCATCATTATGTTTTACATTGAACCTTTCTTTCCATTATTCGACCTTGCAACCTCAATCCTCTTTTCCACCCCCTGCACTTTTTCTTCTCTCCTGCACACTTTCTCTTTCTCACCATCCGCACTTTCTTCCACTAGCCTCATGACACACCTGTCGGCCTTGCTCTTCTCTTCCCAATTACTTTCCTTTACATCATCTATTCTGCCCCTTCCTATATCCCACAATCCCTCTTCATCTTCATTCTTCTTTCCAACCTCCAACTTACTTCTCCAAATCCATATCTTTTTTCTCTTTTCTCATCATATTAGTTTAATACATTTCTTCCTTGTGTAATATTTCCGTGTAATTTTATCATGCTACCAAGAGATATACAAATATAACTGTTAATGCTAGTGTCCTGAGTAGGATTCTGAATGATCAAAAGTTCAACCGATATTGACAAAATCTTTGACGTACACAAAACATATAAATTAAGGTAGGCGAAAAAGTTCTGAAATTTCATTTATTCTTTATAACATTTAAATTAAAAATGCATTTTCAGCTTTTTAGATTGAACTCAAAAAAGCACTACATTGAAATAAACTAGCTTTATAAACAGAAAACTGAAGATTTTCTTTCATACATATCCATACGTTAATTGGTATACGGCCAGGCCTTGGTACCTTTCTCCAGGATCTTTATTTTTTTTTCTAACTCTTCCATTGTTATTTCATCTGCTACATTTTTAACCCCTCTGTCATCAAAAGACTGCATTTTTTCCCAGCACCATTACTATCTCTCGTCTACATTTATTTTCCCATTCATTCTCAACTATCATTGTTGTGTATTTATCATTTAATACCGAAGGACCTTATTTTTTTTTTCGTTTCCCTATAATCTTCCCCAGGCTTTTTTCTTTTGTCATCTCTTTCAGGACATTTTTCTTTTCTTTTCCCAATTCACGAATCTCCTATTATCTCTCCTCTGTTTTTCGCCTCTTCACTTGTTACCTTCAAATCACATTTCACCCAATCCTCCATCTAATTTAATCCATCCTAATATTTTAAGAAATTAATTAAACATATAACACCTGAAGAAGCAAAATAATACTGAAGACGGTTCTTGCTTTATAAACCAAAATCCCATTAAACTAATTTTTTTTCCTTCTCTACTATATTTCGTTCTAAATACATTGCATATGTCAGTTGTGTAGTTTGATTACAGGCTACTGTTGTTGTAATTTTCCTTCTAGCTCTTCAGTTTTATAGTTACATCATGATTGCGAACATGTCTGTCTGTCAACATTTCTCCTGCTATTCTTTTGTATTATGTGTATGACTTCTATCATAATTGGAATATGTAATAAGTTGCAATGAATATTTCTTATAGTATACAAGCCAAATAGTTGCTCGTAGTATATACACTACAATGTTTAATACAGTAATGGTTTAAGTTTATATGTCAATGTGTTCTAAATTAACAATGGATAATATATCTTAATATAGCAAACAAAATTAATTAATGCAAAGAGGAATCAATAAAGAATATTTGGACCTATATGATAGTGCACAACATAAACTTGTTGGTAAGCAGCTTATATGGAGAAGTAAATTATTTTCCAACGCAGTCTTTCAGAATGCTTTCCGTTGATATCGTTTTAAAGTAGCACATTTTAATAGTTTTTCTTGACTCCTTCTTCTTCATCTTCGTGCAACGTCGTTGGCGACGTGTGGTGACTACGGTGGATGTTGACGTTGAATAGGGCAATCTAATAATCTCTTTATTATTCGTTTAAAAGTTGAGTTCTAGATGTGTCGATCATTCGCTTGGCGCGCTGCTTTAGTGAAACTTGTTTCTGTTAGTTTAGAAAAAATATCAGTTGGAGATCGACCCCGTTTCCTTTTCCCCGGTTTTCCATGCTGTCATGTCGAGAAATGTGTCCGAAAAATTTCAAAATTCATCAAAATGCAATGACATTCTACGTACGGGTTTGTCCTCATTTAAGATGGAGTTATTTTTTTCTTCTAGCCGTCTACGTAACTCTGCAGATCCACATTTCAAACGCATCTATTTTTCTCCTGTCGTTGGAACGGATTACTCAGGTCTCTGAAGCATACGAAAAAACGGAAAAAACTAAGTTATGGAACTTGAAGCCCAAATACACATACCTTCCGGCGACTTCAAAATTACCTATTTTTGTAGGTTGTCTTTTTTTGTAGGTATTTTTGATTTTTGTCATGTCGGTCTACTATCATGACTTTTGTCTTGTTGGCATTTATTTAGTACCCATAGTCTCGTATTACGTCTTACAGTATTGGAAGAAACTCTAAAAGCTCTGCGGTGCTGTTGGCTGTTAGAAGGTATCATCCGCAAATCGAAAAGCGCTTTCAACCAATCTTCACACCTTTGTTCCAGTTCTCTAAAGTGCACCGAATCACTACTTCGCTATAACTGTAGTAGTGGAGGAGACAATATGCAGCCTTGGCGAACGCCTTTCCTAGTGCAACATGTTTAGGATAATATGTTATCGATTTTAACGACCGCCTGCGAATTCATTCTCATACATGCTTTTGACGAGAATGATAAGTTGACATGGTACTCCAAATTCTGCTAAAGTTGTCCCAAGCCTGGGCTAACGAACTTTTACAAACTATTTCTGGTAACCTACAAAGCAGATATATATCGGTACCGGGCATTCTCGGGCCTTTTCTATCAGCCGCCTCGCATTTAAAATTTGTTCTCTAGTATCCCGGTTTTTTCACAAATCTGGCTTGTTCTAGGGCTATTTGATGTAGCATGAAGGCTTGTAGTCTCACTCTAAGATGCACAACATAATCACAAAGATACGTTCACTCTAACATAGAACGTATCTTTTTGAACAGGCCTGTGGAGTTATTGGTATCAGAGAAATTTTGAGTTTCTATACAAACATTCATCAGATATTTATGTTTGTTCCTGCACGTAGCAGCTTGTAATTCCTGATTTAACAATTGGTACAGTTCCAGATCTATACTGTTTTCAAGATGCAGTTATTTGATGTTCCTTCATTCTCGAATTATTTCCATTGATAACCAAAGTTTCCTAACATTATTTTGGTCTTCTTAAGGTGTTTCTTCTAAAGTTGTGACTACAGACTTTTTCACAACCTGCGATATAGCTCCATTATTTTTTGTTAGAAATTCTTCTAGCTGAGGTTATATTTTGCGAATAACGTTATTAAAGCGCGGAGTTTAGGCAGACTTGAGGTTTACCTTTGCCTATAAATTTTAAGTTACCTCTAAGCTCACACATCAGCAGTTGATGATTGCTTCCACAATCTGCAGACGGTAACGTTTTTGAAATTTTTACCGAGGATTTCCTTCTCAGTTCAATCAAGATATAATTTACTTGATTTCTCGTTTGTCTATCAGGCGATCTCGAGTTGTATAAGCTACCTCATCCATTCTCATCCATCGGGTTGGAATTCGAGCGTCTTTCGATGCAGAATTGAATGAGGTGTGTTCTCTTCTGTTGTTCCGTCTTTCTGCCGCAAACTTCCCCACTACTTGGCGAATATGATCATCTCCTGACTTCTAGTATACATTAAATTGTTATAATCTAGTAACGCCAATTTTTTGCACTTAGAGTTATTTATTGTATTAGCTGCTTAAAGCAACTGACGTTCGAACAGCTTACCATATATTTTGATATGTTTTTGTTAAAAGTGGTATTTCGAAGTAAGTTTGGTTTATTAAGTTGCGCTCCTTAGAAATTTGTTTAACAAATATGTGTCCAACGCTACACTAATTCTTTTATTACTTATACAATACCAATAGGGTTCATGCAATGCTCAATTGTTAACAGCAATTTCGAGCCCTGATCGGTCTTATTATTGATAAAAAGTAAGATCCATTTGACTACAGGAACTGCACATATGACAGGCCTTACCATTTTTCAAACTGTTAGTAGAAGTAAGAGGGTTCTTTTTCTCCGTCAATATCTTTTATATTAAGTAACAAAATTGAAACCTCTTTTAAAAATATCTAAACTATAAATTGCATTGAAGAAGTCGAACAAAATTAAGCAAAGTACTGCCGCAGTGCCCTTAGGAAACAGATGGTCGCTAGACAAGGAAAAGAAGAAAATAGTTGAAAAAAAAATAGGCTGATGAAAAAGTTTTCTGAAAGACGTCAGCAACATGACAAAGAAAAGCTCGGAAAAGCCAAACAATAGGTCTAGGAAATACTATGCTAAAAAGGAAACGAAAGCTTGATGGAAGCAATAGAGTAGGCATGTAAAAAGACTGAAAAGCAACCAGAGGACAATATTTCAACGAGAAATAAGAATGGACAGTTGGTCTTTGAAAATAAGGAAAAAACGGGGATCTTAGGCAACCATTTTGAAAATAAATTTTCTAACAGCGAGGCTACTCTCCCCGTCATAGCTTAGGCGGCTGAGCGATCACTGTACAAATGAGAAAGAACATTGTTTTTACGATGAAGTGAAAGAAATAATAAAGCAGCTGCATACGCGGTTAGCTCCAGGCAATGACTGCATCTCGAACATAGCACTAAAACTCCATCCATCCAAACCACTTAATACGTTGACAGATATTATAAACAAAAGCATCATTTGCAGTTAATTTACCGCATGCTGGAAAAACGCAATTGTAGTGACTATTCCAAAAAAGTATGGAACCCAGCGGAGTCTGTTAATAATAGACGACCAATCAGCTCCATTAACAGCCTCTCCAAACTAATGGAACTAATATTGAAAAATCATGATTTCATATCGTGATTTCATACTGTACATGTTCCAAAATGTGAATAGCGATTGTATTCATGTATATTTAAATTTTTTGTATTATATAATAAGTAATGAGAACAATGACTCCAGGTTTTCGTGACATATAATTGTAATGTTTTCCGCAGGCTGATTACCATAACCGTGTGTTCAAAGCTTTCGTAGCTTGCTTTCATCGGGGTGCTATACTGCAATATAAAATTGATGTTGTGGTAATACCAAGGAGTTGATTTATACACCTGAAATATATACATGTATATAGAACCTATATAAATTTATACAAATTTACTTCTAATTTCAGTCTTCAGCAAAGTTTTCATTTTCGCTATGACCACATGTGGCAGAGTTTCAATCAAACCATTTTTTTATCCAATGCTTGAATTCTGGAGTGTTTATTTTTGTACAGACTATATTTGTTATGTTTTGGTATAATATAAGTTCCTTTTCATATTGTCACGCAGAACTTTTTGATGCCGAATTGACAGAGTTAAATCGAGTTAAATCAGTCCTAGTTAAAACACACTCAACTCAACCAAGAATGGTAGAGCAATGATAACGTATTTATGTAGGAACGTAGTTTAAATTAATAAACTATTTATGGGGTTTTAATAAATTCATACACTAATAAAATTGACACTGAAACAATGATTCATGGAACCTTCCTTGATTGAAACTAAGATTTGTTCTTAATAAATCAAGTACGGTCCAGGAATTAATAAAATGTAATAAAACGACACCATCGCTTTAATATACTCTATTAACAACAAAATAATTTATTTTACATGCAACAACAATTATTGAGGGTCCATGAACTTTCAAAGAATATAATAAGAATATAATAAGTGTCAAAGAATATAATAAGTAACGGCGAAGATTTACTCAACCTACATAAATGTCAATACGAATAGAACAGATTTTGCCTCTGAATCAGAAATAAATAAAACACCGGCTCAGCAACATTTAGTTAGGCTCAGCAACATTTAGTTAATCATAATAATAAGTGAGTAATTAAAATAGGATTACTTGACTGACAATATAAGAAAATAAACTGATTTATGAAATTTGCATAAAGCTTTATTTTACAACGATAAATTTTAGTCTCAACTAGTAAGTAAATAATAAAAACTAGTAAGCACCATCTAAGTAAATGTTAATTGTTTGTTAGCTTGTTATTAAATGAAAATTAGTTACATTGAAGAAAATAATTTACTCAGAATAAAACAAAAGAACTTAAGGTGTTTCCATTTCTTAATCAAATATTTATAATAAAAATAAACACCTACTTATATCTGAAAGTCTGCCATAATTCTCACAACAAACAAAAGATTGTAATGAAATATATGGCTATTTTAATTAAACTGATAGAAATAAATTGTTTAAGACTGGTACGAAAATCTGGATAAAATCTATTACGAACTGATTGTCTTTCGCACAGACTTTTTGCTTTTAGAGTTTCAAGTCGGCTAATCACGTAACAGTTCGTACCTGATTTGTAAAAGTTTGGTTCATATCACCTCTGCTTATTAGAAAGCCTAATACTTAATTTATTTTCCCATTATCTCTTTCTAACTTCATGAACGAAAAACGCCTATTCTCAATGTTTGCGGATTTACATCAGTGGTCGTTTTCATACACGTAAAAAGATTTTTTTCTCTTCCCTTGTTTTTAGCTTTTTGTTATTTATTGATTTTAATGAATTTCTATCTTTTAAACATTATTTGTTTTGATAATTTAAAATATTTAAAATCTCTACAGTAGAATCCAAAAAATTGAATTCGTCTAAAATTTTATTGTCGTCACATTACTCCCGAAGCAGAGCAAAGACACAATTTCTTGACAAATCGAACACTTTTAAGGATTCTTTGAGGAGAAAATATAGCACGCTACAGACGCTGTAGCACTATCGCATGTAGCATAAACTATTATTCTGTGCATATACTTCGCATGTGGTTTTAAGTTTATTGAATGTTCATATAACATCCCTGAATGAGGATATAAGTGCTAAGTATATTCTCTGAACATTAATTTTGGTCGTTTTTTGATGTTGTTCAACATGCTCAAAGCATGTATTTTAAGCATGCGAATAATGTACCTGCATGTACTATAATATAACTTCAGAATATTACTCGAATATAGTATGCATGTTTAAAATATATTCCTGGTATATGACGGAAGTTGTAACCCTTCCTTCTTTGTCGCCATTCTTCCCATTTGATGCACTAAATTCGATTTAACAAAAAATCATTAATAATATTATCTTTTTTGATATTTATATTGATAATCAACATTTAATAGAATTAGTTACATACTTTGATAGTTGATTTAATATCAGATATTTAAACATAATTATAAACATGAAAATATTCGTGGACGTGATCGCGACCCCATTTTTCATATACTGGAACTCCTACGTTTTGTTATATCTTACATAAAACAAAAGTTGAACTCTTTAGTCTTGACTGTCACCTTTTAAGTCGTTTATTAAATTTAATAGTGCTTAGGGTAAACTAAACAGAATGAGTCTAGCCTATAAATAGCCTAGCCATGAATCCCCCAGTCTCCATATTTGCCTACGGCGCAGGCACCATTGCTGTCCGCTTTGCCACGGTCTAGGGCCGCTCTTGACTAACATTTTACTCGAATCTGCTTACGGCCCGGAGAGCTGTACTGTCCGGATTCACATGGCCTACGATCTCTCTTTACTCTCTCTTCGGCTAATTTTTAAATCAGCAGTCCAGACTTCTCACGCCGGACTTCCTTGGTCTTATAAATTTGTCCTCTTTGGCGCGGTCTGCTGCCGTTTTTGACCTAATTTTTCCACACTACTATATGTACTAGTACAATAACCGGATATTTAATGTAGTATAATAGCCGGTTCCAAGTAAATAGATGGCTAAGTTTACAAAATAAATGTATATGTGATAGTTTTTAATTTTAGAAAACAATATTTCAAATGAAATGGAACGAGATTTTGGTAGCCTATATAATAAAGTTTATTCAAGTGTCCTATTTTTATAGGTCCTGAAATATATCAAAAAGCTTGTAAAAATTTAAATTCGCCAACGTCACGCTCTATAGCACTTGTAGAGATGGCATTACATTCATTTGATGCATAATACAATATACTATATCGAGCGAAATTTTAATCTTCTAATTTCAGCACAGAATTTCTCAATAAAATAATCATTTTGAACCCCTCCCAAAATTATAATGTGCACCCGCTATTGATAACATTTATTTAATTGCAAAAGCAGTTTATATATCTCATACATTGTAAAGTAATTTTTTCTGTAACTTTACATATATGAGCTATTACGTAGGTCTTACATGTCTATAATATGATTGTTGAATGTCGGTTGCCATGGCGACAAGTTGCGAAATTTTAAGTTATTAAGGGTCATATCTTTGAAATAATATGAGGTAGTGCCATAATATGTGGTACCATTTTAAATAGAATTACAAGGGCTACCAAATGTAAAAAAAAAATATGTACAGGCTGTTAATAAACAATTTTTGAGAAAAAAAGTATATTCAGTTGCTCACACCGGCAGAATGGGTCCTTTATACTTACATACGTTTCACAACTTTAATAGGAAACGAGATATTTATAGTAGTACACTTTTATTCAAGGTCAAATTACTCCCGTGCTATGGCGTGCGAGTTATTTAAACAAACTTAGTTCGTTAAGTATCAAAGGTGCTTTCGAGTCAACAAATTTATTTAAATCCGTCGTTAAGTTTGTGAGAAAATCGACCGCAAAATACACCCTATATATTTAACATATATATATATATACAATTTAACATATATATATATATATATATATATATATATATGGATGTAAATATATAGGATGTATTTTGCGATTTTATTTGAAGCATTTTTTTCTAAACTCACAATTTA
>WYDF02074426.1:0-11343 GCA_009867245.2 Adranes taylori
TGAAAACAATTACATATTTGGACAAATGACATGAGATGAAATTAAAATTAAATCACCATCTTAAAAATGGCTTTAAACTGCAATGGTTATTTAATAAGACACATGTCCGATCAATGGATTATTATGTTTTAACAGCACAACACATTTTATACATTTGATAATTCATAATATGTATAAATATTGTATAATATCTATAATGTATAGTACCTATTCTCTCTATAATACACACATGCAATGCCCTGGTAGCTATGAAGCTGTTATAGGTCGTGCGGATGGGAACCACTATAAGCCAGTAACACTCCAGCGGATGTATGTGTTATTATTGTTGAGTGATTATAACTAACCACGGCTAACGTAGGTTAGAAATATACACTCTAGTGGTATATGAAATAGGTTGACCGAAACGGAGACGGAGCAACAAACCTATTAAATATACTTGCGAGCAGGGCCGTAGACAAGGCGGTACAACCGGAATAAATTACCGGAGCCGGAATCGAAGGGGCCTGATACGGTAACGTAAAAGTAGAATAAAAAAGTAATTTCTAAAGAAAATGTCACAAAAAGGGATATATCCTTTTAAAACATAACACTAACGATTCCGCAATGCTATTTGTAGATAGGGTGTAACCTTATACCTACAAGACAGACTGACGAAAAATTTGCGGACAGACCGAATTACAAGGCGTGATTGCAGACCGACTGACTCAAGCTACGCGTCCAAGCACACGCACAGTAGGAGCGTTACCTGGGCTGAAGATAACATAGCAAGTAGTAGAGTAAGATAATAGAGGTAAGGGGAGAAAGGGGAGGGTAGGAGAGGAGAAAATACCCAACCCTTTCCCCCCCGAAACTGTTCCTAAGTCGCTATAAACCGGTACTCGTTCCGCCACGGGGTATTTTTGGAACAGATATTGCGGTTGACAGGACTCATTTGAAAATTCAAGATGATAGGTGACAGGGCATTTCCGGTTGTCATTATGGGGGAACCACTGACTCGATTTTTGCTGACAAACTTGAATTTATTGGCGGGAAATCTGAATTTTAAGCTGGTAGAGTTCGGCTGGAGATCTCTATATGGTGGAGCTGGGGGTGGGGCTTCGAGGGCTGCGCGGTGTGAAGCAGGGGACTCCTACGAGTGCTCATTCGCCGCTGATGTGCTCCTGGCTCTGCGGTGATGACTCTTTGAATTTCAGGTTATGTTTTATTCTTCTAATATTTATTTTACGTAAACCTTCTTTGGCCTTAGCAATACCATGGTCTATATCCAACGTTATGTTTTATCGCTTCTAACTGGTATTTTCAGATGGTATTTTCAGATGTCAATGGTTGGAAATCTAGAGCCCCGTATTATTGGTTGTACACTTTTATTGAATCACTTCAAACATTCGACCCTAGATTGCCCCTCACCGACGCACGGTCTGTGCTGTACTTCCAGTATATTCAATGTACTTCTAGTAACGTATCACCTTTCTATCCCTTCTCTGCATGTATGTAATCTATTTACCCTCTATGTATAATCCATCGCACACTCTCTCTGTCGGGCTCCAATTTATCCTCTATGGCTCCCTGTGTATATGTCCGGGGTAGTATGCACCCTATAGGATCCCTCGTGGGTGATTGGGGCCCCAAAACTAGAAGCGTAGCTTCCTAAAATCGTATTTACGCAGCGCTACGATCATCCCTTAACCCTAATTGTTGCATTTTGGTCTATTTTAGTTATTACGCGCACAGGTCCAAAGGGCACTATTTGAAATTTGAGTCTAGTAAAACTAAAATAGTAATCATTTCAAAAAAGAATAAAAATTCACGCGTATGATGAATCAGCAAATTTCATATCTCTTTCAAAAACAATAGCTCATTGTTTAAAAGGTAACTTAATACTTATTATTTCTTATAAATGTTTCTACCTCTTGTTGAAAATAAAAATTCTATAACTCAATTATCTTATTGATAAAAGTTTTTATCTTTTCGAAATAAATGAAGTGTCAAATACAATTATACAAAAGTTTTTTGTCCTTCAAAATAAAATTCAATTCATAGTACATCACAACGTTTCTAATCGATTTTGGAAGCTACGGTTCCAGTTTTGTGGCCCGAGCGACCAATGATGGGTCCAATATAGTGTAAAACCCCCGACATTTACACAGAGAGCCTGAGAGCGTAAATTGGAGTCCGACAGAGAGAGTGTACAATGGATTATACATAGAGGGTAAACAGATTACATACATGCAGAGAAGGGATAGAGAGAATATACGATATTAAAAGTACATTGAATACACTGGAAGTACAGCACAGACAGTGGGTTGGTGAGGAGCATTCTAGAGTCGAATGTTTGAAGTGATTCAATAAAAGTATACAACCAATAACACAGAGATCTATATTACCAACCATTGACATCTGAAAATACGTTACAAAAATACTTAGTAGCGATAAAACATAACGTTGGATATAGACCCGATATTGCTAAGGCTAAAGATGGTGTACGTAAAATAAATATAAGAAGAATAAAACAACCTCAAATTCAAAGAGTCCCCAGCGCGGAGCCAGGAGCACCATTAGTGGAGAATGAGCCCCTGCCGCAGCCCTCGTAAGAATCCCCCTTCTCCATACCGCGTTGCTCTCTAAGGGCCCTGAGCTCCACAATATCAACGCCGCAAGCCCAACTCTATCAGCCTAAAATTCAAATTTTCCGCCAATAAATTCAAGTTTGTCAGGAGAAATCAAGTCAGTGGTTCCCCCAGATGATAACCGGAAATGCTCTGTCATACGCCATATTGGATTTTCAAATGACACCTGTCAAACGCAATACCTGTTCCAAAAATACCGATCCGCGGAATGGTACTGTTTTAGAGCGACTTAGCAACAGTTCCATGTTTAGAATTCGCGGTGTGCAACTACTCTGGCAACACAGGCAAAATGGTTCATAATATTCTAGATGATATAATCTATGTATTTTCTCATCTGCTTCCCTCTCCTTAATTCACTAATCCCTATTACTTTTCCCTACACATCACTGTTACCCCAACTCGCCCCCATTTCCCTTATTCATCCCTATTATCGGAACGCACCCCTATTATTCAAACTCACCCCTATTATCGAAACTCAAGCCTATTATCGGAACGCACCCCTATTATCGGAAATCAACCCCTATCTTACTCTACTATTCTACATGCTATTTTCGGCCCAGGCAACGCTCCTACCGTGCATGTGCTTGGATGCGTGTCTTCAGTCGGTCAGTCTGTAATCACGCATATTATTTCGTCCTGATAACTAATGTTTCGTCAGTCTGTCTTGTCGGTCTAAGGCTATTGCAGGAAACGTACAGTATACACACTTATTTTAAGTAGAATTATTTTAAGTGTTTATAAATTTGGGAAAGTAATACTCAAGTACATAAAATGAATTTGGCTCTTTTGTATTTTATTTTCACTGTCAGTGCAACTTGCAATGCAATACTTTATTGCATATAAAAAATCCCCTGACATGTACCCCGCCAATCTTCGGATATTATATAATGCTTTTTTTGTAAAAAATGAAAAAAAAATATAACAAATAATTACCGCCGCAGTCAAGTGTCTCGGCGTCCCTGCTTGCGATTAATAGAGGATTATATGGTATATGTGATTGCTTGCCGAACGCTTTGATTCTACAGCGAGTCCCGCTGGATATTGTTTTGCCTTGATTGTTGCTATCGCGGAATGTTGCTGCTTGTTGCTTTACGCAGGAACTTGCTGCTCGTTGCAGGAACGCCGGAATGTTGCTGCTTGTTGCAGGAAGTAACTAAATCTGCTAAGGCTATTTATACCATAGGCATCGCGGCAAGATTCACACTTCTAGCAGCAGCGAGTGATACAGGCGTATATGAACAGACAGCGCGCTCAAGGTAATTGTCTCGCTGTGCTGTGCAGGCAGCGTATACGTATGTGCCTGATTATTTATTATTCAGATAAGAGACCCAAGTAACTTTGTTACAATATTTATAATTTATTCAATCATATTGCGAACTATATCGAAGTTTGTCAACATTGAAAATTATTTACATTACCAAAAGTTGAAGGAAAGAATTCGAGTCATTGCTGTTGAGGTAGGTGCTTATTAATATCATAAAAACTAATTCAACGGAAACTTTCTGGTGAAATTTCCATTTTTGCAAAAAGATATTATTTCGTTCTTAACGCTCATTCTAAACATATTGGTCTGTCAATTTATGAACTGTCACTGTTTTAACAATAATAAATGCCTGTAATGATCAATAGAGCCATTTAGTGGATGTTTGTAGACATAAAAAAATTGCCCTCATAAAGATGTTAATAAAATTGAATCTCAGTTTGGTTAAACTTATTTAAAAGTTGTATAGTCAAATTTTAAGAAATCTATGATTCTAAAGAAGCACAATATCGATATGAATATAAATGGTAAAATTCAGTTTCATAACTTTACATGAAGTAATAGAAATGCACTTTATACAACCAAGTATTGCTATGCATTTTATTTTGTATAGTAGAAAGCTATAAACAAAAAAAAAACATTTTTCGATAAGTTTTTCTTTTCGATCAAGTTAAATTGAAACAGTGCACGAAGTATTTACATAGTTAATTCAGATTCAGAATCATTTCGTATAATTCCGAAAAATTAATTTGCAGATTTTTCATTTTATTTGATAAAGTTTCGCTTTGGTATGCCTACGTCGTGAACTTTCGCTTCATTTTCATCTACCATGTGTTCGTTTCATTTTTGATAATGTCGTAATACCCCGCGCCTCCACCAAATTATTGCGTGACACTTTTTGAGGCACACGTCTCGGAGGTTCTTAACTTAACAAGAAGTACTAAAAGTTAAAGGGAATGCAAATTAAAGGGCATCATTTATTTAATTCCTTCCGATCAGCTTAAGCATTAAAAGAATTAAGAAAATAATTAGAAGATCTTAACATACGTGTTGACATGATTGTCGCACAAACTTTTTTGCCGCGTACTACTTACTACACACAATGAGTACCTAATTTGAATAATCACCCAAAGTCCTCGAATTGTACTTTTATAGCCTAACCCAGAATGCCATACTAAATGGTGCCTCCAGCCTAGAGCTGTATAATTCCCGTGAAGTGAACTTGTTTTTCCAGAATGGAATGCAGCTGTTTCCTGTCAAACATCTGCTTTTAGATTTGCTGCAGTCTTTAGAATTTATTATTGCTGCAGAATTTATTAGAATATAATTTATAAACTAAGTTAACCTGCTTACTTCCAGATTATATTTAATTCAACTTTTTACCTTTTCGGTACATGTCAATAAGAAGTTGGAACCGTTGAATACGAAAGTAGAAAAGTAGAAAACTGTCGGCAGTTCTACGCACTGTCAATAACTATCAATCGGGATCAGTGCGACTAATAACTAAAAAGGACCTCCACTTAAAGCCACACAAGCTCCAGCGAGAAGAGATGAGTGCGATTGCAACTATGCCACCAACACCAGCACTGGGCTTCAGGTCAAAGAAGAAAGATAATCCACTTTGCCAACGAATATCTGTTCAGCTTATTATCGGCATATTGTATAGAGCCTCCAACAAAGTGGATAAATGGAACAAAACAATAGCAAGCGTCGAAACCCTAGACGTAGAGAGTGATAGGAACAACTGGCACCAGCCATGCAGCGTTACACTCCTGTGACGCCTATTTTTTTGCGGGTTTGCTCAAGAACGAAAGACATTAGTGTTAGACGAGATTAAAAACAATTTATAGTTCTTTTGCACGTGCTTGCATTTAGGCCGTATTTTTTGTGAGATTTTGTTCATTCAAACACTGAACGAGAAGCAAAAAATTGTACATGTATACCTTTATGTTTCTATAATGTTTTCTTTTTATGGTCTCTAGGCGTCAGCGGGCAATTCTTAATGGGCTGAATCCACTATTCATTTTGTTATCCTCATCTGGTGGAGACATCTTTTATGTGCCTTCTAGCTTTCTGGTGCCTATGCCGATTTTAATATATTAACGGTTATTAAAGATATTTTCCTATTTTTACTTTAAAGAAGCCCCCGCTAGTCCTGGATTGGTTCGTTCACCAATGGTAGGGGTGCCCCGATCACAAGTTCGCTTGCAAGTAAAGTCTGTTTGGAGATCATCTTATGATATCGGAGATTTTCACCGGTGGTGCAATGCAATATTCCCAAGATTCCTAACAGATAAAAGAACGTATCTTATTAGAACGTATCTGGTTGAAACTTTTCACTTTGTAAAGATTTTGGCGAGAATTTCTACCAGGCCGCGCCCAAATGCGGCCGGCAACCACCAGAAGTACCGCCGACAAAGCTGCTAATTTCATATAATAAGTCATACCCTCAATTAGACGCATTTTGGTCTTGTTCTGATTACTTGCGAATGAGCATTTCGTACATTGTTATCCGCAATACTTCTCCAGTGCCCAAATTATTCTTGTAGAGTGAGCATTCCGCATACATGAATCTGTTTGGCATTTTTAAGTAAAGCGCCATCAACAAGTCGATCATTTAATTTAATTATTTTAAGATTAAATTAAATACAACCAAGTCAGTCGGCGAATTTTATAATCTTTCATGTCTTTCTCTCGTATCTACATATTTTCAAAATCAACCTGGACGTCCACGTAGGCGACATCCTCGAGATCGTGGTACGTCCGTGGGTCCAGCAGTATTTAGGCGATAAGGAATTGCCGTTTCAACAGCTCCGAAGTTCAAGGTTCCAACAGTCGTTGAAGTTCATTTTTCGGATTTCATTTTATCTACACATTGATCGCTTTTGGAGACCAGGGCTTGCGCAATACTCCACAAGAATTTGGAATCGCTACATCGAGAACATAACTGTTTTTGCCGAAAATAATTGGAAGATCTTACATACGGTGCATTGATTGTCGCACTGACTATCTACTCAATTTAAATAAGAAACTTTTTACTCACGTACTACTACACGCATTGAGTATCAATCTTGAATATTCTCCCAAAGTTTCCGAAATGTCCTCTTATAGGCTAGCTCAGAATGACATACTAAACGGTGCCTCCCGGCTAGAGCTATCTAGGTACAAAATAGGACAACCAAGAATGAAATACAGCTACTTTCTGTCGCATATCTGCTTTCAGATTCTAAAAAAATATATGCTGTTCTTGAATCGAATAGAAATTTACTGCAGTCCGAATTTATTAGAATATGTTTTATAAACTAAGCTAACATGCTTGCATCCAGATTATATTTAATTCACCGTTTTACATTTTCGGAAAGTGGCAATAAGAAGCTGGAACGGTTGAATACGAAATCAGAAAATTGTCCGCACTTCTACGCACTCTCAATATCCATTACTTTGGATCAGTGCGACAAATAGCTAATACGGAGCTCAACTTAAAGCCCTAGAAGCTCCAGCTCCTCACAGACGAGAACAAATGAGTGCGACCAGAGCGAAGCCGCTAACACCAGCATTGGGCTACAGGTCAAAGAAAGAAGCTAATCCGGTTCGCCGAGATATAGCTGTTTAGATCGTTATCGGCATATTGTATAATAGCCTCCAACAGAGTCGATAAATTGGATAAAACAATCAATGAACATTAGCTAATTAACAGACTAGAAAACCATTAAATTTTCCCATTTATTTCCTACAGGTTTGAAAGTTCTCCGTGAGTCCCATTTTGGTATTTCGTCTATTTTTTGTATGGTTTTAGTTTTTCTGTACCTTTATTTAGTTCTGCTTCTAACGTGGACATTTTGCCTAGCAGCATAATGTAATCTGCTTGAGAAATGTTTTGTAATGCCATTTTGTAGAGCAAGATATCATTTTTGTTATATAAACCACTGCACTCTTAGTGTTTACTGTGGACTGGCTCACTAATAAGTTACATATTCCTGTTCCCTTAACTTCGGGTACACCACGAAGAACGGAACCACACTTTTTATGCACTACACTAATATAACATGGCCACTGCGTATTCATGTATTTACAAACACTTGTTGACTAATCGCGTCGCGAGCGCGCGCGGCAATACATGGTTAGACCGTAAGTATACGCACAAAGCGAAGTTAAGAGAACCCACGCCTGAACTCTATGCATACACGTAACTCTACAACTAAATTAAATTATATTTGTTTTTTTTTGCGTGGAAGTCAATAAACATTCAAAATGCGAAGAATGCCCGTGTATCCAACAGTGTGGATTTTGTACCGCACTAAAACTCCACTCCCGTTAGAATTCTATAGTTAGGGAGTTCTATAGTGTAAATCTAATAAGTGCACAGCTATTTATACGCTAGACACCGTAGTAAAATTCTAGGTCCTAGCAGCAGCGAGTGAGGTTGGTGTATGCAAATAACAGACAGCGCGCTCAAGTTACAATTTACGTGCCTTACTGTACTGTACACGCACCAGATACGCAATTCAATGATTATTTATTATAAGGGTGAGAGACGTAAGTAATTTGAAATTCTCCAGGCTGAAGAGGATGATAAATCCTAAAGCCTCCTTAAACAAACTCACCAATCTCCCAACAATATACAATCCCAACAGGGAGTGGAGTTTTAGTTAGGGTAAAAATCCCACACTGTCGGATGCACGGGCATACGGCGCCTTTTGAAGGTTCCTCCACTTCCTACGTAAAAGAAAAAAAAAAGTAATTTGAAAGGAACAAAATATAAAATTTTTAAAAGAGGAGTATTAGATGCGTCATTTGAGTTATTTGATATAGTTATGAAATTCATTAATCCTTGTGCTTGGACCAGAATTTCATATCTGCACCTATTTACTACGTACTTGTACTAAATAATTTTATTGAAGAGGTGTAGTTCTACGAAAAGGTTCGTGCTGCTTGCATTTGCGATCTATATTTCTGCCATCATCATTGGCGTGCGTGAGTATGAATGTGTGTGCTTATATTTGCATATGCATGTAATGGGAGTCGTTTATTAACGAACACGGATAATAACGAACATGCTAAGGGCGAATAAAAATTATTATTATTTTTTGAATTCTCTGTGTATGCAAATATTCAAGCGTTGCTATTTCAGTTAATAAATATGTTCGCGCACGTTTTATGAATATCATTGAATCCCAATTTTATGGTCGCTCTCACTCACTAACTTCTCATAAATATTAATTTATTTTGCGAAAAAGCTCGTAAAAATTAAAAAGCAAACACAAAAAGACATCGAATATCACCAGGTTTTCTAAATTTCTTTGTTGTTCCTTTTCTCTGTGTTTAATGAACATCAAAATGACAAATGATCCACTGCTTAATTATACCATTTCGGGGTAAGTCGGGTAATATCCGCATGTTAAATCTAAAAATTTTTACTCTAAACTTGTTACAGATTTTAATTTTATTAAAGCAGGATCGTGGTTCTTGTTTCATTTTTTTAAATATATATACCTACATTGTATATGTAAACACAAGTAATACGCAATAACAATCTAATATAAGATATTTATTGGCCTTCGTAAGTAAAATACGTAAAGGGACTCTGTTCGCGATTTTAATTGACTGATAATTTTAGTCAAATCTAATTATAATTCAAAAGTTTGTTAGGTCGATCCATTCCATTGCATATTCCATCAAAAGGAAGTAACATAAGAGAATCGCGAAATAGATATACAATGATTTGTTCTAATTGTTCTTCGGTCGTTTGGGTCGTTATGAACAAAACATTTCTTACGGTTAGTCAATGTTCAGATGTATTGATGTTGTTCTTGATTAGGATAGCTGGCCGAGAAGTCTGTTTATTGTTGAAGATGATGAGGACATTGTCCAAGCACTGAGTTTAGATCGAATATTTGAAATACACTATGACGTGCTATAAGTGAATATGTGGAATTTTAGTCGCTGCCATCAATGTAATATCTGAAGGGGCGAAGGTGACGATTTTTACGGGTTGTTGAATAGAGCCATATTGTCACGTTAATTTTTCGGGGTCTGTTACGCCCCAAAGTGACATTGATGAGAGGGGCATCTTGGTATGGGGTAAGCGTAACAATCCCGTTTCCTTTGTAGGTAATTAGATCGTTTAATTCTTATTGAAATTCGATTCATTTTAATACTTACTTGAATCTATGGATTACTGATAACGTTATTGTTTTATTATAATTGACTCAATATCTCTAGTTCTAATCTCCTAGTTTATCTCCACTGAATAAGTGGAGATATCGTGATTAACTCATGAAGGTACACCCAACGTTAAAAAACTAAAACACTAGAATTTACCATTGCTAACGTCGGGCATACCTTTCTGAGCTAATCATAAATTCTCTATTCAGATAGTAAGTGGTACCGACGAACCCTTAACAAAAGCAGATCGTTTTCCTAAAGTTCAGACAGGAAAATGAAAGACTTGTCAAACTTAATAAAATGTATAGGTAATATTTTAAGAAATCCGTACATGCTATTAAATAAAATATTTGTTCCTTTACATAAATAACGCCTTGCAAAATAATCAGTTAAAAATGTTAATCATGTTCAAACATTATGCAACAATAAAAGTGGTTTTATATATCGAGAAACTAATCTCTAAATAAATTCTAAAATTGGTGTACATACGGTTATCTGTAGTTGTACCGTCACAAACTTAAATTAAAATGATGCACAGTTACTTCATTATTCAGTCATAATTAATTTAATTTACTTAAATAAATGAACTTGTTACTTGCCGATTTAATTTAATTTACTTTATACATAAAATTTTTACTCAAAATAATTATTTCATTTATTATCAATTACCGACCACTACTTTCCGCCTTTGGCTAATTTACCTAACGTTTTAATTTATTCATGATCTGGTTTGAAGTTTTACGTTTTACGTTTTAACGTTTTAATTTATTCATGATCACAATTATATCACAATAAATGTGATACCTCTTTATAAAGGAGGCGATGCGAATTTATTAAATATTTATCGACCTATTAGTATTTTATCCTCGTTATGGAAACTGTTGGAATCCCTCATGAACAACCGAATTACTAATTTTTTACATAAATTTAATTTATTTTCGGAAAGTCAGCATCGTTTTCGCAAGAATCTGTCTACAGACACTGCTCTGTCTATTTAGAATGATAAAATCCTAAGTGCTCTTGATAAAAAGCTGATAGCTATAGGCCTTTCCGTTTACTTATCTAAAGCTTTTGATAATGTTAACCATGAACTTTTATTGTATAAACTGTTCCGTTATGGTATTCGCGGCCTCAGCTTAAAGTCGTTCTCATCTTATCTATCTGATAGATCACAAAAAGTGATTTTTGCCAAGAATCCTCCTCCTCTTTCCAGTATCCTCCAAAGGATGTAGTGACACCATTTATATTTGATTCAGCAGTTGATTCCATGCTTGCCTATCTTGTGCAATC
>WYDF02074437.1:0-11343 GCA_009867245.2 Adranes taylori
AGATGGTTCGGATGCACTTCGACTGAGATATTTAGAGCTGCTGTATCCAGAACAATGTTAGCCATATGGATCGCCAATCTTCGTGAGGAGAGGGCTTGATAAGAAGAAGAAATTCTCTAAATGAGCTCTTAAAACAAATTAAATTTCTCTCTCTCTCTCCCTCTCTGTGTGTAAATACAGAATGCTCAAGGCAAAAAAATCCTTTCTACCATCACAATATAAAAATAGCGGAACCATTCCATTATTGAATAGTGGTGACTAAAAATAATGTTATAACAAAGCACACTAGTTGAAATAGGTGAAATAAATTACACGTATTCTGTACTGGAATGGGCTGATATTAAATTTGTACGTAGTCTCTGTTGTATATATGAGCGCCCCTTGTTACAGCGCATCGTTTGCAAATGCTATATTTCATACAGTCAGTATGTAGTTTTTGAAATGATTAACCTAACTAATTAATAAATAATAGTTATTTACTGTCCTAAAATAATACTATCGTACATGTATTCCAAATATTTTAGCTTCAAAAACATTATTCTTCCAAACGGAGGAAGCTTATTCGCATTTCTGTACAATTCCATGAGTAATGTTTTACATTCCTGCGAATGCTATATTGCAAGCAACAGAGAACTGCGTTACGTTTCTGCCTACTGTCGCTCTGTTGTACACATTAGCTGTGTGTTGATTTGAACGCGTTTAATTACATATGAAAGAGTAGGGAATTTTGGGCTATGTTGTTATACTATAGTGGGGACTGTTGTTATACTAATAGCGCCTAACATAATAATTGATACGTGCGTTCCTCGTTGCTGTTCGCTGTAAGGCTAGTTTCTTGTGCGATAATGTGAATACCTTTTGTTTCTCCTTCTACGTCACCATCACACGGTTTCCTATTCACTACAGTGTATAATTCTAACCTACGCTAATCGGGGTTAGTTTTAGTCACTCGACGACAGTAACCCTGGAATCAACGAGGTGTTATGCGCCTGTAGTTTTTCCTTTCCACACTACCTACTAGAGTGTATAAGTTGAATCTACGCTCATCGGGGTTAGTTTTAGTCACTCGACAACAGTAACACAGACAATCAATGCAACGTTACCCATCTATAGTGTATTCCTTGTATTCCTACCATTTCCGTAGTGCGTATTATCGTGTCTTTAGATTTACCTTCGCCTCGCCATTGCATTAGAAACCATTTGTACATGCTTCCCGCATTATAACTATATTACTATTTCATCACCGTACAGTTGCACTGATTTACTTGTACCGCTTATATTCTGTTATGTTTATAATATAATCGCTATTAGTCAATTGCTAACCGCCATTAATGCGATATTGATTTAATTTAACGTCTCCTTGTATAGATTTTTAATTTTGAATTTCAATTTCTCTCTTTGTTTGTATTGTATATGAACACCGATAGACTTGTTTTGTAAAAAACAATCATGCTGTTTCATTAATTAGCAGTTACAATTTTCTCAGCTGTCCACATAAACATGAACTCTTGGACGTACGTGAGTAGTCCAAGAGTATTAGATGTACATGCCCTCATGGAGCTCACTAAGGACCAGTGGAACAAAGAGAACAGTGCCAACGTGGAGTCTCACTTTAAACTGACCTGGAGCCCGAGAATAATATTTCCGGAGGTTATTGTGTTCTATAGTAATATATACATTATTTTGTGGCATTACTTGCCTCTCCATTAGCTGTGTAGCGAGCGGGAGTCTGTCACAATGTTCCAAAAGTTGTTAAAAAGTATGTAATGCACTAACAAACTAAAGTTCAAGGTAAGGACTTTCAAACACTTTAGAGAATGTAATAAACGTAATGTATGTAATAAACCTTTATTGGTATCAAAAATGAACTCTATGTTCACAATAACAGAATAAGGCATACTACATTACAAAATTCAATTAACCTTCCCATATTTATTTCTTAAATTGTATGCTTATTTCTGCACACTACTTAACTTCTGAACATAACGAACCGTAACCTCACATTAAAATTCTCCTACTCCAGTTTTCATGGAAGAGTGTAATGCTAATATTGCCTCAATAACTTTCGTAACCTTCTTTCTTTAATTCTTCTATTTCCCCTGCCCCCTCTATTTCCCTGTCAAAATCCCTCAAAATGCCCTAGGATCTGTCTCTCATTTATATACTGTCTACTACCTATATTACGTCTTCCGTTACCATATTCCTCATTTTCTCTATATTCCTTTATTTTCGTTTTCATTCATTTCCGTTCATTCAAGTCACATTCTCTTTATCATATTTATTCTTTTCATTACCCCCAGTTCCTTTTCTTCCTGTTTCAGACATATTTTCCTGTTCTACTTTAACATCCGATCATATTTACTCTATTCTGTCCCTTCACATTCATCCACCCAATGAATCCACCTTTACTCCTCTCTATCACAAATTTTATACAACCACTCTTGCCTTTTCATCCAAGATCTGTTTCGATACTCTTCACATTCACATTTATACTTTACAATCATCCTTTTTTCATCTACACTAAGTACTATACTAAATACTTTGGCATCCCTTCTTATACTCATCTCCACTTATACTTGTAATTAAATCTACTATTTTATAATTTTGTCATCCCTCTGCCTGCCAATGCCTATGTATGTCTTCCATTGTCTCTACCATCTCATGTATCACTTCCTTTCCTTCCGCCAATTTTTTTCCCGCGCTCTATTTCGCGATCATCAATCCTCTCAAACACTGTCTTTCTCCAAATAACCCATATATTCTTCTGTTCTCCACATTTTTCATTCCCGCTATGTATACCTCCCTCACCAATCTATTTTTTTGTATCTATGCACACTTGCCTTTCTAAATTAATCATTCTTTTAACCCCTGATATCCAGCACTTATACCTTCTAAACTCCTGTAATGTATCTCACTTGGCGCAGACCTATCTAGACCCATTATCTTTTTCAAACACTCTATATCTGCACTCTCTATCATGTCCCTCTCACTCACTTCCCGTACTGGCCTATAGATTCTAATACCTCCCAGACACACTTCCATGATTTACGTCCTTATTCTCACCTATATTACAATTGATTTAGATCACACTTTAGAGCCATTAAAAACAATAGTGATAAAAGTCTATTTGCTAAACACATGCTACACAATTATGACTGTGATTTAAATTCTCCTAGACAAATAATCCAGGAACAAATTTATATATACCTAGAGAGAAAGTATAATTACAATACTTTGATTAACGTTTAAGCAAATTATGATCTTAGCAATACTTTGAATTATTTAAATAATAAGAAATTTTAAGTTTTAAAAAAATTTCTTTTAAATAATTTTCCATTATCTACTTCATTAAATTTCACATTTTACTAGGTGTTTGCTCATTGAAACGTACTAATTCAATTAAAAACATGTCATGTGTTAGTAAAATTCAAATTGAGATATCCAGTTAGAATGTTTGTTATTTAAATCAAACAATTTGTTCAATATTTAATATCTTCATAATTAAAATGACTTTAAACTTACATATTGAAGATTAAAACATGTGTTACGCTAATAGATTTGCCTGAAGATTCATTCCATACCTGGAATATTTACTACATTAATTTGAAATGAGTAGTAAAAAATTTGTGAAAGTGATCGCAACCCCATCTTTCACATACTGGAAGTCCTACGTTTTGTTACATCTCGAATAAAACAACATTTGAACCTTTTAGTTTTGACTGTCACCTTAAAGTCGCCTATTAAATTCAATTAGCACAATGGTATTTATGGTAAATGAAGCAACATTAGTCTAACCCATTAATATCTAGCCTACCCATGAACCCCCGGTCTGCATATTTGCCTATGGCTGCTCTTGATTCACATTTTCACCGTATTTGCCTATAGCGCGGATAGCTGTGCTCGGGTTTGGCATGGCTTACGTCCCCTCTTGACTCTTTACGCCTTATTTCTAAAAGAGGTCTTTCTAAAAGATTTCTAAAAGAGGGCTAAGCTAATTCCGTGGTCTTATGAATTTGTCCGCTTTGGCGTGATCTGCTCCCGCTTTTGACTCCATTTTTCCCCACTACCCCTTTTGAGTTACGTTTTCTTCATGTCTGCTTTGCGTAAAATTGAGATCTCTGGGTCTTGCATTACATTTGATTCAAATTTCATAGGAACCGAGAAATTTAATGCAGTACAATAGCAGGTCTCAAGTAAGTCGATCGCAAAGTTTACAAAACAAAAGGCAACCTGTATGTATGTTAGCTTGTAATTTTTGAAAAAATGTTTGAAATAAAACTGAACGAGCTTGCGGTGCCCTATAGATATCCAATTCATCCATATTGGATATCTATAGATATCCGATACATCCAATATGGCGGACACGGGTCACGTTTTTGGTTCAGAAATTTCGTATTCAAACTAGGAGGTTGAAATTTTTACACACAATTATAGTACGTTGTATCATGCGGCCAACAAAGAAAGTCCCATGTTGCCAAATTATATAGCTAGCGGTGTTTCCACGTTTGATATTTAACAAGCTTTGTGAAATATCTCAGGAATAATAAAAGTAAGGATACTAGAGTAACATTTATTCTATAGGCTACATAAAGGCCCCTAGATTTTGTTTGAAACAATTTTTTCAAAGATCACAATTTAACATTTATATATATAAAAGGTATTATTTTTTTGCTAACTTTAGGGTCAATTTTCTCGAAAAGTTTCGCAAGAATTGTTTTTAAATTACTTAGACGACGATATCTTGGAGCACCGGAGTCCTATGACCTCGAAAAAAGTGAACTAACCAAAATATCTCGGTGCCTATGAAAGCAGTATGGATATATAATCAATTTCGTTCACTTTTCACTTGCATCACTTTTATACTGTATTTGCTATTTAATTTGAGATAATGCATACAACTACCCGATTGAATCTTAGTAGGAGAACATTGTGATAAGTTTCAAGACTAAAATTTTTTTATTTCAATTTGTTTTTGATACTCTGAAATAGTTGCAGACTTTTTTTGTCATTGTCATAACACTCAATATGCATAAACACAGAAAAATCTCCTAGATTCGGAATAAATATCTAAACGTATGAAATATTAAAACACGAGGTATGATCAAATAGTATGCAGATTTATCATTTTTCTCGAATCAACTTTATTAATTTCTCAGTATGAAAATTGTCTTCTTCAAAGTAAGAACTGTAGGTCATAATACGCTTTTTCCAGCGTTTTTCAACTCATCGAAGCGAGTCTGAAATTCAATTTTAGATATGGCGTTTAATTGCCTTAGCGATTCTAGTTGATCGCCTGAATATTGGCAAAACGTCATTCTGTCATGGTTTTTTTCATCTCTGGGAATATAAGAAAATCGGAGTTGCCATGCTGGTTGAAATTGGAGGATGCGCAATCATTACGGAGTTATTTTTGGGAAAAAAATTCACGAACAAGGAACAAAGTATACGCATGTGGCATTAACGTGGTTCAACGGCTAGGAATCTCGCCACAAATTCGCACGTTTGATTCGGATTGCTTCACGTAAACGGCGCAAAGTATGACCATTTGTTGAACGTACGACTTGGTGACATGGCACACATGATTTTCATTCAAGCGAACCTAGCGAGCATTTCTGGTCTTTGGTCTTCAGAAAGCACCTACTGGGCCTTAGTTGCAACAACATACCCATACACCTATATTTCTTCAACATTTAGGGTTTTTTTGAGCAATTCTGGATTGTCGTTGATTTCAGTAAGCAGCTCATGGGCTGAGCATCAATTTGACACTGGTTTTGATCGAAATTCAACAATTTGGGAATACATTTTATTGCTACTATTCTCATGCCCAAAGCATCTGAAATAATAGCTTGACCTGAGACAAATGAAATGTCAATATCTTCAGTAACTACTTTGATAGTGATTAGTCGGTTGTTCATTTTTTCTATCGTTTCGATGTTATTATCAGTAATTGATGTGCTAGGACGCCCAGAACGCTCGTCGTCCTCAACATTTTCGCGGCCTTCTTGGAAACGCTTATAGCATTTATAAATGTTTGTTTTATTCATATAAGAATTACCAAGAGCAACAATTAACAGCACTGTGCTCCACTTTATTTTATTCTTAACCCAAAAGCTAATCCAAATTCTTTGTTCTTTTTTCTTCACAAGCAAAAAGTCGTCGTTGACATTGAAACACAAATAACCTTATGGGCAACAAGCAATAAACCAAATAATCAATGTGATTATTGTGTTAACATATGTTTTTAGAAATATCTACCAATAAAACACATGAAATATTTGACAGTTGGACTTCAACAACCCGGGAAATTTTAAAATTCCGCGTATTATCAAATCGCACCTCGCATCTAGAACTTAGCTTCGTTTAATATTCTGTGCAACATCTTTGTCCAACGTTAATAACAAGGCAAAAAGTTGATATTAAATTATATATAACGAACCTTTATTGGCATAATTTACATATATTACATGTGAAAAGAAAAAAAGCAAAACTAAATTCAATACATAAACATAAGCACTATTTTAAAACTACCACTAGCATATTTTAAGATTAGAAACCAGAACAGACCTTTTCGCCCTCATACCATTTCCTTCTTTCTTATATCCTCCTTGATTCTTGCCATTAACTTCAACCTGTAACCTTCTTGACTCATGCACACTGTCCAATTATTCAATTTTACTCTTTCCTCTTCTGTTAGTCCCAACTCATCACATTCGTTCACACAATGCTCCCATTTTTCATTCATTCTCCCACATACCCTACAACTTCGTTGATCGTCAGTCATCCAGTACTTGTTCCCTCCTCAGTTCCACAGCTAAACCTAGCGATAATCCTTTTCTCCTCCATGCTCATATCTGATTTTATATATCTTGGCAAATCTCCTTCCACCATCAAGTTTTCATGCCATATATTATACCTGCTCTCCTAGATTCTCGCATACCTCTCTTGTATTCCTACATTCATATATATCTCCTCCACCTGCCTTTCCACCTTCCATTCATTTCTTCCTTCCAGTCATTAATTGACCAGCCACATCTCTTGTACATCTTCCTCCTATCATCCATCCATCGGTTACCTATTTCAGCCTTCTCCACTTCTTTACATGCATTTACATCCACTCTTTTAACCAAACGTCCTTCTTGTCCAGTCATCAGTTTTCTCTCATATTTTACCAACTTAATTCCTTTCGCCCATATTTTATTTTCATCTAATTCCTGTAACACAATCTCACCTGGAGTTGATCTTTCTATACCCTGTATACTCTTTATGTACTTAATTACCATTCTTCCTATTTCCTCTCTCTCTCTTTCACAGCCCACACATCTGCTCCGTACATTACAATACTATTTACACATACATTGTATATCATTAAACCTCATATCTATTGAATCACCAAGCTTCAGTCCCTATACATTTCTTAACCTCCCTACTGCCACTTTAGCTTTTCTTACCACCATTTTAGTGTGCCCATTTGCGCTTCCATTCCTACTCAGCCTGTAACCTAAATATTTGTAACTCTTCACACACTCAATATCTCTTCCCTCCAACTTAAACATGTCATTTTTATTATCTCTCCCCCTTTCTTACACAATGACTTTCGGTTTTTCAGCATTCACTTATAACATTTTTTTTCATATACCTATAGACTCTTGCAATCATTTCATCCATTTCCTCCATTTTCTCCGCGAAGCATACAATATCATCTGCAAAAGATAAACACCATATATTCATTCCATCTAGTATTACTCCTCCCGCCTGCCCATTTCTTAACACATTCTCCAAATCCGACAAATATATGTTGAACAGACTTGCACTCAATCATCTTCATACCAATCAAATTCCAATCAAATTCATTCTTTTGCACAATCTTTCCCAGCGTTGTCAAACGCTGACTTACCTCCCTGCTCATCACTTGATGCATTATATAGATAATGGTCAGTATATTGTCAGCTGTAGCACTCCCTTGAACATTACCCGTCTGCGTGTTTGATAATGCATTTATTTTCATTATTTGCTTCTTCAGTTTCTCATTCACGATCCATGCATACATTCTATATAATCCATTCATAATTATTACCCCCCCCCCCCCTATAGTTCTTTACATCACTCATATTCCTCCTTTTATATACCGGAATTATCTCTCCTACTCACCATTCTTAAGGTATCTCTTCCTCTCCCTTGCACACCGCATTGATTCCTCTTATTAACGCATTTATTCCTTTTTGATTTATTCCATACTTTCCCGTATCTCTTCATTGTTTTCTTTGCATTTTTTTCGTATTCGTCTAACTTTAAATAATAAGATATTAAATATATGCGTTTATTTGAGTTGCGTTTATAAAAGTATTAAAATATTCAAAATCATATGTATGTCAATGAACATTCAGATTATATTTCGGATAATTTTAATAGTAATAATATTTGTAAACACTTTCAAATGCTCATTTGATATGTAGGAGTAAGAAGCAAGTATTGCTGAATAAATATTCTAATTACTATCATTATTAATTATACATTGTTTTAATTAGAATTAAATTTAATTTTTGCGGTAAATATGTATTTATTGCGATCAAATAATAAGCACGCTATAATCCTAGATTTATATATTAAAATACACTTTCGTTTTTGCGGTCTTTTACTACTTCTAATGAATGAATAGTTTTGTAGGTTATAAAACTTAACTAATTGATTATTGATTTTTAAAGATTTAATGTTTGCACATGTACTATCTACTTTTCTATATATCAAATCTGATAAATAATATTTAGCGCTTCCCGTTTTTTTTACGTAGGAAGTGGAGAATATTCAAAAGAGGAAGGATGCCCACTGCATCCAACAACTGTGGGATTTTTACCCACTAAACTCCAATCCCTGTTGGGATTGTATATTGTTGGGAGATTGGTGCGTTTGTTTAAAGGAGGCTTTAGGATTTATCATCCTCTTCAGCCTGGAACTGTTCCCGTTTTTTCATTGATGGCACTCTTATACTTCTTATGATAGGCTGAGTACAAGCTACTGACAGCCATTTTATGCTCTAAGTATTAATATCATCATTTTCTTCACTGTTTCTTAAAAACAGATGCTGCATTTTACTATTTTGTGGTATTAAAAAAAGAAATTTTGATCAATTTTGATTGCTTGCAATTTACTTCTCAGGCAGAATTTAATAATATTTCCCAAGCTAGCAGAAATTGTGAGCCTTAAAAAAATATTTCTAAAGTTCTTGGCACATACGCTCTTAGGCATAAAATAATACGACGGAAACAATGGTATATCGCAATTATTTCTTATGTATATTATTCAACTTCATACAACATATGGTACAATTACTATAATAGCATTTGTAGGTAAGGATTTATAAAAACTCTGATACCTCGACATGACTTCTTCTCGACAAAGATGTTTTAAGTTTAAGCTCTTCGTCCACATAGGCTCTTCAAACTCTGTTAATCCGTAATCATCCTTTACAAAAATCGAGTTGAGGCTAATCTAGTTTACCTGAACGAAAGACAATATTAATACAATAAAATAGCAAATAATAGAAAAAGCAAGTAATGTATGACAAATATAAGAGCAACAAAATATTAATTGTCATATGATAATAATAAGCTTTCCCTTGGTTTCCATGGTTTTTCCTTGGTTGACATCTTGCTATTTTGTCATAAAACTTTTCAGACTTTTTCAGTCGAACATGTTTGAGTACGAAAGTTTGTAAACATTGTGAGACTTTAAACAATTCAAATACTAATAATAATAATAAACTTTATTATAAAATTTCTTTATAAAAACTCATAACTCAACAAATTTTATACAAAACTAATTCCACTGAAACTGTGAAGGAAATTGTATGGTACCTTTTTTTTTTTCGTTTCTATTCGTTTTTGCCTATTTTATATATATTTTTTTCTAATACCCCTATCTTCTTCCCTCGTTCCTCCGATAGTTTTCTTATTATTATTCACATATTCCTACTTTTCATTTCTACTGAACTCTTCCACTATCCTCTCCTTTATCTTGATTCCTTTAGCTCCCTGCTCCATACCCATATTTCAATTTCTTGCTTCCTCATTTTGCTCCTCTATCCATCCAAATATTTCGCATTCATCCACCCATTGCTCCTATGTATCCTCCATTCCTCCACATACTGTACAACATCTTTCACTCTCTTACATCCAAATTCTATTACCCTGTTCCACACTCGCACACCTAAACCTTGCTATCATTCTCTTTCTTATTCGAGCCCAAATATTCTGGCCTCGTTTCTGCCATCTCTATTTCAGTATACTTTACATTGTGCAGCTTACCCTTTATTTTTCGCTCCCGTTTTGTATTTCGACATCCTTCATCGTTCTTTCCACTTCCATATCACACTCCTTACCTTCCATCGTCCTATCATACCATTCTCGCATAAACCACCTACATTTCTCATACACTGTCTTTTGATCCTTCCCGATATATTCTCTATCACTACCTTTTCCGCATCCTACGTAGCACACGTATATACCTTCCTGAAAATGCTTTCCATCACTCCTGTCATCACATTTCTTTCATACTTTACCACTTCTTTATCGCCTTTACCCAGCACTTGCTGAAATTAACTTCCTGCAACACAATCTTACTAGGAGTTGACTTATGCACTCCCAACATCCCTTTCAGATGTTTTTTACCATCAGAGAATTTACCACATCAATGTTTAAAAGATATTCAAATGGTACTTTATGGTACCAAGGTATGGTTCGTTGAACTGATGTAAAGTAGCCTGTCATTTGGTCAGAAATGTCTATTCCTTGTTTTGTGAAATTATATTCAATGAGAACCTCTTGTTCTATTACATAGTCCCCATTGCGATTCGCTTTTGCTCTATTCACCATCCCTAAACCATTTTAGTACTCCAGATTGGAACTTCTCTCTTGTCGTTTCACTTACCAGCTACAATCCCTCATTATCTTCGTGACCAGTTATTTCTCTTTTCTTCAACTTTGGAGTCATAACTACTGCACGATTTCCTTTACGGCTTTTTCTAATTGTAGCTAGCAAATGGTTATTGCTCGTTATTCCCTTTCTGTGTTGAGTACTTTATTATAAAATTAGGGCAAACGAATTCCTATCCCAACCCTGATTCTCATGCAAGAGCAAATTATGTTACAATCAGAATAAAATATAAAGAGCTTTCGCATCCACTTTCGCATCCAGTTTGTTTGGCAGCGCTTTATGTCATCAGTCCATCGTGTTGGTGGGCGGCCCCTGTTTCGGCCCCTGTTTCGGTATACTTCGTCTCTTGGTCGCCACTCCAGTATCCGCCTCGTCCATCTGTTATCCGTCATTCTAGCGACGTGGCCTGCCCAA
>WYDF02074448.1:0-24669 GCA_009867245.2 Adranes taylori
GACAATATCAATCAAGAACAGCACATTACAAGACCCTGTACTTTTCATTATATATATATATATATATATATATATATATATATATATAAATATAAACGATCTATCTGATCATGTACGATCACCAGTTGTACTGCATGCGGACGACAACTATAACCACTACTGCAAACACAACAGAAGGATTCCAAGCACTCCAGAAACAATGTTTAGAAATAGCAGAGAGATGGTTTAAACAAAATGACATTGTACTGCACGAACATCACGAAAACAACCAACCTGCAATATACTATGGACAGATGGGAAAAAATAGCCCAGCTGTCAAATTATTAGGAATCCATGTGGACAAGCGTATGACTTAGATAACAAATATAGACATACTGGCAAATAAGTTATCAAAGAGCATGTACGCAATAAGAATTACAAACGTTGCCGGAAAAAAATATCTTTGAATCTCACTTATTGCTGGTAGAGGTATGGGGGCGCAGTACTCATCATGAACAACTTCTACTGCAACAGAAGAAAGCGGTGAGATCTATTACCGGCATTTCAAAGGAACTCGGTATAATACCTATTGCATCGCTATATGTTTTAAAAAGAGCATCAGCAATCCATAAAAAAAACATTTACTATCCATAAAAATCAATCCATAAAAAGCACATTTCCATAAAAGCACATTTACTAACTAATAGAAAGACATGCGCAGTTACAAAAGTAGGACCAATAAACAACTTCGCCCTTCGCATCCACGACTTGCTGGGGAATACCTACGCAGAGGCATTCAAGGTATAATCGTTGCCCTGAAAAATGGAAATCGCTTAAAATGACGATAGCCGATTAAAAACGTATCTCAAAGAAAATATATTCTACAGCAGAAGTAAAATTTGAAAATGAAGTTAGAAACTGATCTATTTAGTTATTATTACTCATCAACATTGACAAAAACTGTACAGTTTGCAAATAAACTATTCTATTCTACAGTATGGGTTTAGGAAAAATCATTCAACAAATGGAGCAATGGTAGAGTTGGTGAAAAACATATTGAATACTTTTGAGAGCTGGCAATACACGCAAGCGGTGTTTTGTGATCTTACAACGGCATTTGACTATGCACCGCATGAAATCTTGTTTCAAAAATTGAGACTATCACTTTGATGAAAAGTTAATTAAGATTGTTAAATCGTATCTAACCAATAGACTACAAACAGGTGATATAAGCCAAGAAAAGTCTAACTCGATAGAAATATAGTTTGGAGTCCCACAGGATTCCATATTAGGACCAGTTTTATTTCTTATATTTATAAATTACATCTTTAAATTATACGATTAAAAAAATCTATGCGCTGATGACTGGACTTTTTTCACTTCACAGCCGAATATATTGAGTTAATAAATAAGTCAACTTCTCATGTTCAACAGGCAACAAACTGGTTTCGGCACAACGGACTATCTTTAAATCCATCTAAAACCAAAGAGATGATTTTCTCTTTAAAACATCTGGAAACTATCCATAGCCAGAAACATTTATTATCTACAACTATAAACCATGAATATTCTATTCGCTATAAAACTAATATTACACCACCAGTGATACTGCTTACATAGTCAGAAAAAAGTTTCCCGTTTATGGGCATTAGATTATTTAATAAATTAGAGATGCAAATCAGAGAACTACAAACCAACGATTTCAAAAAGTTTATAAAATTCTGATGGGGGACAAATATTATACAGTGGAGGAATTTTTAAACTCAAATACAAGAAGCTACTCAAAACGAGGCTGTGGCGTTTAAATGCACCAATTATTACACATTGTAACAATAATAATTCCATAGAATCACGTTTTACACGTCAATTGTTCATAGGTCTACGTGGAGATTTATATGCACATATGTGACTTATTATTTATCTATTTACTTATCTATGAGTTGTGTCTCCGCATGGATTGTGTATTTTGTCAGTTTTTAACTGTAATTATATTAACTATGGCGAGTGTTGTCAATATTTATTGAATCCACACAACAAATTTCTTTCTGTTATAGAAGTTCATTCGACCATGACAATAAATTAAATTTATTGTCACTTGATGATGGTCTCAAGTCAAAATCGGTCGTATATAAATCTGGATTTTTAAACTGTTTCTAAGACGTACAACGTACTTATTTCATTTTTAATCGTTATCTAATCGAGCTGTGAATTATTTATTAAACTATTCTTCGTACGACTTAAACTGTTTTTGGATCATTTTTTGTCAACATTAAGAGCAAAAATAGAATATTTCTAACTGAAAGTTCTGTATACTGATGAATTAACTTTATGTATACTTGAGTCTTTTTACAAATATATAATATATTCCTACCAATTTCTTTCGTTTGTAAAATTTATTTATCTATTGGTAACGATTGTTCAACAACAGTCGTTTTATGGTTTAAAATTTCCGAAAATTTTTGCAAATCAAACTCCCGTTCTTTTCTCTCTATATTCAATCTAGTTTCCAACGCTTTAATATGTTCTTCGGCTAATTCAAGCTTGTCTAGGAGATTTTCATTATTTGGTAATCGATGATTCGATTTCGATTGATAGCTATAAGAGTTATTATCCGTAAGTGCGTTTTGAGCTAACTGGAAACGAACTAATTTGGTTTCAAGTCGCACCAAACGTTGGCGTTCTTGTTTGAATTGTTGCTGCAGTTTGGAATTATCATCACGTTCGTTTTGTAATTGCTGCGATAGTGTTGAGGTGAGTTCTAATAGCCGTCTTCTTTCAACATCAAAATATTCTATGGTTTTATCATTCTGAAACTTAATAAACGGTTTTAATTTTTGTGCTAAATGAGAAATGAAATTGTCTAGATGAACGGCTTGGCCAAGTTATAATCGTAAAAAATGGAAGCAAGTTTCTTGTACCATTAAAAAAAAAACGAAAATGTGCTACAAATAATACATGGAAATTTTGAAGTTTTACAAGGCCTCAACGTGTTATCGCCTAATTAAACTTTCCTCACTTGTGATTGTAATTTTACATACAACGCTTTTTGTTATGAGTAGAAGTTATTACAAAAAACTTAAACATTTATCTGAAATATCTTGAAATCTGTAGAGCGAATCCAATGGAGTTGCTCTGTTAATTAATTCTTCGAATAAATTGACACGATATTAACGGACAGCAAATACACAGATCGCAAAAACCTTATATTTGGAGATTTTAATTTTCCACAAATTAATTGGTCGCAAAATAGGCGTAATGGCAAAAAATCAATCTTGTGGAATACTTTTTTGACATGTACACAAATAATCATTTCCACCAAATGCTACTGGAAACTAATTATTGCCTTAGAAATTAAAGTACCCATAGGGAAAAGCGATCACTGTGTTATTGAAACCAACATTTAGGTTTCAATACACATCAACAAATAATACAACCAAGCAAGTTATGACAACATTAGAAGTTATATCTCCAGCTGTCAAATTGAAAGTTATAATGAACTTTCAAAAACCTTAACAAGTGCACTGGATCAATTTGCTATCAATTATGTAAATACTAGCTCCAGTCCTGGACCTGACTATATACCAGCTATTTTTATTGAAAACTGTGCAGAATTACTAGTTTCTCCTCTATTAGAAGTTATGAACCAGTCGCCGACAATGGGTGAAGTCTCGGATGAATGGAAAAAAGCTAGTATAATTCCCGTTTACAAAAAGGGAGACAAAACTAAAGCGGTGAATTATAAACCAATCACCTCAACACCGGTAATTTGCAAATGTATGAAGAAAATGGTATCTGAAGACTTAACAAAGTTTTTACTTGCAAATGGAACAATTGGTAAAGCACAGCACGGATTTCTGCCTGGACGATCCATTTGACAAGCTGACAGGCAAATTTGACAAGAATCGTCCAATCGATGTTATATATCTAGAAAAGGCTTTTGACAATCTCCCAAGACAAAGACTACTAAACAAACCAAATGTTATGGGAGTCATGGGAATTTGCTTTGTTGAATAAGAAGTTTTCTGATGAGTCGTACCTATCGCGTAATTGACAATAATTATTCCAGTGAACGCGACATACTCAGCGGGGTGCCGCAAGGATCGGTTCTTAAACCTCTCCGGTTCCTGGTTCTCCCACAGGAACTAAGATTTCTGGTTCTCTCATATATAACACACGAAGAGCGGTTTTTAAAATTAAAACTACCCACCATATTGGAACGCAGAAATAGAGGCGATCTAATTGAAACGTACAAGATCCTTAATGGTCACTACAGCTGTAACTTAGAGAATTGCTTTACAAAAAACAAACTGTCAGTTGCGAGGTCACAAGTTGACGCGAAACACTTATCAGCAACACAGTCGTTCCTCTCTAGAACTCACTCCAATTTGATGTTGTCGAGGCGAATACAAAAAACATATTTAAAAACGAACTAGATTTTTAAAAAAAGTGTTAAAAGAAAGTGCGCGTTCGTGTAAATGCAGCTCTTATCAACTCCAAGTTGTGTACATTGCTTGTTAATAATAATAATAAATTAGATTTTTAATTTACCTTTCGACTTATTGGGTTTGAAAAATCGGTTAATGTTTCTAGTTCCCTCTGTTTTTCCGCTATTATTTTTTCAGCGTTTTCCGCTTTACATTTCTCGGATTTTAGCTCTAATCTTAAATACCTAACAGTATCCTCTAATTTGTCTTGAGCATTTTCCTTCTTGAGTAGCAATTCATTATGCATTTTTTGAAAATTTGTGAGTTGCGCCTATACATAAAATTTGATGAGAACAAAATATTTAAGAAAAAGGAAACTATTTTTTTTGTTGTTTTTACTTTGTTCGTAAGTTTTAGACATTTACTCCTATAAGAATTACATTAAGTTTAGTTTAAGTATGTGTTACCTCAGTGGCGGCTCTGAGTCTGTGCTACCGCACAGGCGTCCTGTGAGAGGGTGTCATATCTAGAGGGAAAAAAATATGGTTGCCGCAATAACACGGCTAGCTAGAGCGGTGTCTCTCATCTCGTAGTTCGTGTGCTTGTGTTAGTAGTTACCATTAAGAGTCAACAAAACTACGAAATTTATATATTTACTTGTAATTCTGCAATTTATTAATCATTAATGTACTTAATTACATCTGTTTTACATGTCAGAATTCTAACGAGAAATGTCAGAGAATAAGCAGCATTATGGATCATTTTACCGAAAAAGGAAATTAGCAATTAAAAATGAGAAAAAGAATACATTAAAACGTTTTATACACATCAAACAAGTGACTGTGAGGACTGAACCAGACACTTCCTCGGAAATATCGCCAGATGTGGGAATGTAAATTTACAAAAGAAACATCATCAGCATCAGTAGAATCCTCCGAGCAATATGCATTTTAATATCCATTTTTTGTACCAAAAATTTAGTGATATAGGTATATAGTATATTTTCAGAACTCTTAAGAGGAAGTGTATGTCACACGACCCTGGAGAATAACCAGCCAGTATAAATGACATTGTTCGACAAATGCTAGTTAAGTGTGGTACATAGCAGATTTCCAATGTATACTTTCCCTTTAACATAGACAATCGCAGATTTAGTGCCGTTTATTATCTCAGGCGCCTGAACAACGGCAAAAACCGCCAACGTACGTATCGAAGTGACAGAAATTTTCTCGAAAGACGTTATTTTCTGTTTTTGTTGCCGTCTTTTTGGCAACAGTAAAATAACTTTATCTTCAGAATCTGGTTTATATGATTGGAGATACAAATCTGAGAGATTGTCTGAATATGAAAAATCCATTGGACACATTAGATCATTACAATCTTAGATGCAGTAAGTTGGGCAAAACAATCAATCATGAAAACCAAAGAATCAGACAATGAATCAGAACGATGGTTAGAAGTGTTCAAGCGCATAGTGGTTATGATAGAATTTCTCACCTCACAAAATCTAGTTCTTGGTGGTAAAACGGACAAACTGTATGGTAACTGTTTGAAAATGCCAGTTTGTAGGGAAGTTTGACGTGATCATCGCTGAACATTTACATCGCATAACATCAAAAGAATCGTTTGTTCACTATATTGAGAAAAACATTCAAAATGAAATAATTGACTTAAGAATCATTGACTCCGCTGATATACTAGGCTGGAGCTAAAAAATCAGGAGTTTCAAATTTGTCTGTTGACTTCTGTTATGGCACTTGGTTCTGTTCAGAATTAATCTGATCAGCAAACTTTTACAAAAAACAACAATTAGACATTTCAAAAACCGTAGAACTCATTGACCAAGCAAAAATTAATTTTGAAGAAATGAGCAGTGATGAAGGATTTGAGATGGTTCTTCTTGATACCAGGGAAATTGCTGAGACTAGAAACCGATTCTTCCGTTGCAAGAGTAGCGCAATTACGACCTAGAAAAATAAAAAGGCAGTTTAACTACGAGTCTCAGTATGCACCTTATCTTGATCCAATGGAAGCATTTAAGAGAAACTTCTACTTCTACATACATGATCAAACGATTTCTTCTTGGTGGAAGGGGTAGGGGACAAAAAGTCTCACAGGGGTGAACATTTTATCTCGAGCCGACCCTGTATTTCCCGTATTCTTTTTCAAATTTTCACCTCCGCTACTAACACCATAAACGGATTCCGAACTGATCTAATAGGAAATTTTACGAGTAGTACGATCAGTTCATATTCAATCATTCAATTCATATTCCTTCAGCCATTAGAAATATACATATAGATTATAATGAAGTGCTTCATAGGCTTACCGTTAGGGTAGTTATGACATCCTTATTTCTATCCGTTTTGTCATTTTCATTATTTATTTTCGATTTTAAATGGGTGCATTCAGCTTCTGAAACTTTCAGTCGAGCTCTGGAACTATCTAATTTTTTCCTCATATCGTTTAATTCATTTTTTAAGGTAAAGTTCTCTTTAGAAATCATTTCCAATTTTTTCTCATACATTTGTTTAATTTGCACGATGCTGTCTGCTTGTTTTGAAACACCTGTAAGATTATTTGTATTTTGTCCGGCAGTTCTTATCAAACAAGATTTCGAAAAGATAAAATACTGTATATTTTCTTCGTTGAGATTTTCATGAATAAAAAAAATTGTAAAATTTATTATCACACATAAGGTTATTGTACCTTTCTTTTCGTAGGTCTTCAATTTTTCTTTGAGCTCCTCGTTTTTGCGCTGTAAATTAGCAATAGTTTGAGCACGTCCGCGCCATGTCGCATTCAAATCGCTATTTCTGTCCAACAATGTTTCGGCATTTTCACCAACTTCATCCAATACGATCTTTTGTGCATGTTTCAAATCGGTACGCAATTGTAAATTTGTATTACGCATCTCACATAATTTCGCATTGAGATTTCGTATTCTGTCTTGTTGTGTTTTATATTCCTCCTCGCTAATGCCAATTTTACTAGTAGTGTGTAAAATGTTTATATCTAAGTACATAATACAAATAATTTTTTACAAGTAAGTTATACCTGACGATGTTTAGAAAATAAGCTAAATCGGTATCCAAAAATAAAAACAAAACAATCAAAGTTTTTAGAGACAAACAAGACATATTTCTCACCTTTCTTTACATCTATATTATTCGTTGCATTTCTGATTTGGTCACTATTTAGAACAGTCAATTGCATTTCAAGTTTCGAGAATTTAGTTTTATAAGCTTCCAGTTCTGCACACTTTTCACGCAATTTCTTACTTAATTCGACAAACTTTTTTGTAGCAATTTGTCCCAATGGGATTTGTTCAGAAGTATCAGTTTTGGAGTTCAATTTATGCAATTCGGATTCGCTTTTATTTAAAGCAATTTGTTTCTTAATCATCACATTTTCATGATTCAAATACTTTAAAATAAATATATATTATTTATATATTTCTATTCTAAATAAAAAGTGTATTATAGAAATCTTAATTTCTCTTCGGCATCCAAATTAAATGGAGAAAAAATCTCACTCACCAAAATCTGGTCTTTTAAATATCTATTTATCTCATCTGGAAATAAAATGTCTCCAGGTATATTAAATGTACCATTCTCGTTTAAACATGGTAAACTCTCTTCCATATTTATAGAATATTTAAATTTTGACAAATTGTCAGTTTTATGTTGAATACGGATCTGTCATTGTGATATTTTAGTTACCGCAACAACCGCTATTAAATATCTAACTCATTTTATACCAAAATATCTATTCATTATAATCAAAATCTAGAAATTTATATAAAAGGTTGACACTCTACAAAAGAATAACTTATAGATGATTAGAATCTACTTTAGTATATCTTTTGAAAATTATTTTAATTCCGAATTTATTACATTCTCGAAGTTGATTGCAGTTTAAATATTAAATGAATTGGGTGCTAGCATGGATGAATAGGATTTACAACAAAACATATGGCGATGGCGCAAGTATCGCTATTGAAATAGTTTAAAAATCGATAATGAATTGAAATATTTATTTTAGATTTATTTAACATTGTAAATAAATTGAAATGAAACTAAAGAAACAAAATGTGAGAACTTTATCATTGGTTGTTTGTACTTTTACCTACTTATTAATTGGTGCTGCTGTTTTTGACGCTTTGGAATCTGATGAAGAATTGCGAAGAGATGGCATGCTTACAGGTATGTTTTATTTCATCAATATTATTATTAATGAGTTCGTTATTTTTAAAATCAACTGTTTTCTATTATTCATCTAGTTAAAATGTTATAAATTTTGTAATAATTCAAAAGAAATTTGATGTATTTTAAGCAATTTTTATTTGTACTATACAGATGCTAAAAATGCTTTGAAGCGTCGTTACAATATATCGGACGATGATTACAAAATGATGGAACTCGTAATTATCGAATATAAGCCGCACAAAGCGGGACCGCAGTGGAAATTTGCAGGGGCTTTCTATTTTGCTACGGTAAATAATAAATTTTTGTTACGGAATTTATCCAATTTACGGGGTGTATCCCAACGACCTACAGCAATTACGTATTTATTTGATTTCAGGTCAGGGGCTTCATGAACTATTTTCTTTATAATCTGCAACTTCTTGTAAAACTGCTTTTTGATTTGTTTTATGTCGTGTTCAAAAACATCACAATTTCAAATTTTTGTATCCCTTGAAAATATATGCATATGAACAATTTTTGCGAGTTATGAAAATTGTTTGTAGTATTTTCTTTTAGGTTGTATTAGCTATGATAGGTTATGGTCATTCAACGCCTGTTACAGCAGGAGGTAAAGCGTTTTGCATGGGTTACGCCATGGTAGGTATTCCTTTAGGTCTTGTTATGTTTCAAAGCATAGGTGAAAGGTAACTTGCGTTCAATATATTCTAAATGAATAATAATGCTGGTCAATATTTTAAACAGATTGAATAAATTCGCGTCCGTTGTAATCCGACAATTAAAAAAATATTTGAATTGTAAAAAAGTTGAAGCGACCGAAATGAATTTGATGTTCGCTACCGGGATGTTATCATCGATTATAATAACAACCGGAGCAGCTGTATTTTCACGCTACGAGGGTTGGACATATTTCGATAGTTTTTATTATTGTTTCGTTACTTTAACGACGATTGGATTTGGAGATTATGTGGCTTTACAAGTAAGAATGATTTATTTTTGGTCTGAATAAATCGCAACAGAACGATTCAATCACGAAAACAGAAGCATGAAATTATTATCAAATTGTTTGAATTACCTCTAATTTTGAAAGAGCGGCAAACCCTAAATCACGCGCTTTAATTTATCCAGCGATGCATTCTGAAAAAATTACTCATTTAAGTAATGTGTTTTTGCTTAATTTTAAAATCTCTGATTTTACATTTTAGAACGACAATGCCTTACAAAACAAGCCAGGATATGTAGCATTAAGTTTGGTATTTATATTATTCGGTTTAGCTGTTGTTGCTGCAAGCATCAATTTATTGGTTCTTAGATTTATGACCATGTAAGTGTATATTTAACTTGTATTTTCTGTCCATTGTAATTTGAAAGAAATTAAAATAATTTTACTATTCACATTGAATCACAGTTATTCTAACTGTGATTCAATAAGTCACTGCAAATGCTCGATAAGTCACTGCAATTAGGACCCCATGTAAAGCATGCGGGTGAAAAAGCGAGCAGTCAGCACTTACATGTCTAGGCTCATGTCCCGCGTAGGTGGGACTGGGACTGCTAAGTGCAGACTTCTACACAGTGCTGTGGAGTCTACTGCTCTGTATACTGTGTCGGTATTGGTAAGTGTTCTGGCAACCACCAGGACGACTGGATTGTTAGAGATAACTCAATGCACTAGAGTGTTAGGAGTACTTGAGCCTACGGTATCTATTGACGCACTTGTGTCATCGCGGCAGCTGTACCAATAAAACTGATGGTTCTAAGCAGATGGATATATCAACTGATACCCAATGTCCAAACGTGGCGCGAAGCCAACCGCGGTAATCTCAGCTACCATCTTACTCAAGTGCTAACGGGGCATGGTAATTTTGGCCGAAGAGTATCCGATTGCTGTGACTACTGCAGCGGTGGCAACAAAGACAGCGCGGAACACATTATCTTCTGCGGCAAGTCCTGGAACGCCAAAGGACAGCCCTTGGAATATCGTCTACGTCCTGACATTTCTCCGGACGACATCGGCAATAAGAGCTCAAACCGAAGCAATTTGAAACGCCTTTTCTAGATTGGCGACAAATATTCTAGTCAGAAGGAAGCTCGAGAGGGAGTGTTGGACCAAATAGAAAACGGTCAGAGGCATGGTACGCACCGCTCTCAAGACGCTGAGACTGGTGGGTAGCAGGAAAACATTCGCTCTAACATAGTGAGAGCGGTAAACACGATCGGTAAAACAGGTAGGGTAATATCTGACCATTCTGAATGAGTTAATGTTTGCAAACATGTCTCGACAGAATGTGCACTGGTCCCGATAGGTTTAGGGGGTACCGTCTGTGAGGCATGGACCCATGGGTTGAGTGAACCCCAAATAAACATTGTCTGACCAGGTGCTCCTTTGCGACTTTTCTCTCGCTAAAAAATTTATAACCATGTAAGTGTATATTGAACATATATATTTTTCCCCCTTGTATTGGTCATCAAAAATTTTAAAAAATTTAAATAATTTCACTGTTCACACAGTTAGAATCATACTTCAGTTTTGTCTTGGTAAAATTTTTAAACAATTGCGGTAGCTGTGAAAGATTTTTCAAAATACTACTCCGATGAAATGGCATCTTATAAAAGATATATGTTTACCTTCTCTAAAAATGTTACTGCACTCTTCTCGCGAAGCAATAGAATAAGTTGCTTGCTTAATTGATGCCTAACAATTGTGTTTTAAACATACATTTTCATACTTTAAACATACATTTTCATTAAACATACGTTTTAAACATACGTTTTAAACATAGATTTACAGTACATTTAAGATTTCCTTCTCTGTATAGAGATTGTTCCAACTCTTATTTTTACTCTATTGGCTGATGCAAAATAGTGTAGATGCCTAACATTTTCCGACTATTCTTTCTATTTATATTGAATAATAAAACCATATACATCAAGTATATGACATTCATAGGAAACATATAATGCTCATTCTTGTATTCCAAGTTTATGAAAAATTAATAAAATCTTCGGATTTTTTTGAACTTGATATATTGTTTGTTAAGTTTGTTTACAATAAAGTTGTTTTACAATGTAGTCGACTTTCGATCCGTGTATTTCGGACCCTCCACATGACTGAAATCAACATTTACCACTATTATACATACTATTGTAGTATTTGAAACTTAAAATATTGAAATCATACTACTAGTTACAAGTTTTAATTATATATTTAATATTACAAAAATGGGAGAAAATTTGAAAGGATTTTATATAGAAATAAAACAATTTTGATCAAGTACATGTAATAATAGAGAACTGTAAATTTTCTTTATGTATTAAAGTTACTATATTGAAGGTAATTATATTTACATATTTCTACATTTTTTGAAATAATATTTAATATGTAATTCAAACTTGTAATATTTCAATATTTGAAGTTTCCAATACTACAAAAATATTATATAAAATAGTTGTAAATGTTGAGTTCAGTCCTGAAGAGGATCCCAAATAGAGGGATCGAAACGTCGACGATAATGTAAAACAACTTTATTGCAAAGAAAATTAATAAACAATAAATCAAGTCCACAAAATTCGGAAGATTTTATTCATGTTTCATAATCAAATTAAATTGAACGTGAACTTTGCAACCATATTCTAAATTTACTTGGATTTTTGATTTGGACATATATATATATATATATTCTTCCTGCAATTTTTGTATAAACATTTTTATAATAAAGGAATGCTGAAGACAACCGTGCAGCACGTAGCGGTGATAGCAGACGACAAGGAGAATTGGCACCTTCCCCTATGTCTCCGAACTATGGACTCTCACCTTTGTCGCCAGTTTTTACACAAACCTGTCCTGGTTCGCCAGATATCGATTATAGTTTGGTAAATATCGTACAACTAGCTTTAAATTTTATATTTAGGGAAATCCGTGTTTATTGTTTTAGGTAAATGGAAAATTATTAACATCAAGGACAAATGATTGTCCTTGTTATTATTATCATTATTATTATAACTGTGAGGATGATAACGTTACACCCGTTGACATTCATTTGGATGATTGTCATAATTATGATTTGCATCAATGTGGTGATTTAGCTGAACATGTCACTTATGTTGCAGGTAATTATAATATTATAGGCTCCTATATTAATAAGTTGGTTTTGAAAGATTGTCTATCTAGTAAGTATTTGGTCGACATTTTGTTTAAACCAAGATAAGTGCGCGAAAGTTATTTAGCCACTTGCTTAGTTCTCACTCAATCACTCCCCTGGCACTACAGTCCATGTAGGACCCTGACCTCTCAAACAGTAGCCGTCAATTCTTCCTTGCTTGCAGCGCATCTCATCCAACTCTGAGCCCCAGTGTCTGCACATCCTATATGACGTCATCAATGTATCTCCTCCTTGACCTGTCTGGCTTTCTTCTAACCTCCGGTTGTCGGTCGAGTCTTCTTGGGGATTCTATCTCCCTCCATTCTTACAACATACCTCAGGTAGCGCAACCGTCTCTTCTTCATCTGAGGTCAATATCAGCGTAGAGCTGATATATTTCTTGGTTGGTTCGAATGCGCCACTCGCCATCTTCACAAATCGCTCTGAGGATTTTGCGCAGCACCTTTATTTTCCACACCCGGAGCAGATTATTCCACGTTCAGTGAGCGTCCAAGTTTCACATCTATAGAAACCACTCTTCGAATTATGATGCAGTACACGATGTGCTTGAGCTTTATAGAGAGGGTTGAGGATTTCAGTAGGTTATTAAACGCATAGAAGCATCTGTTCCCTGCTTTTATCTCTGCACTGATCTCGTTATTCTCAGTTACCCTATGTAGTTGAACTCTCCAACTCCTCATACCAAGTGATTCACCTCGTGGGACCTTTTCGTTTCTTTCGTGCCGACTATTTATTTTGTCTTTTCGATCTTAATTTGTGCAACGTAATGGTATTCACACCAGATTAATGAGCTTTTTTGGCACTCTCATCTCTTCCAATATCACTTGCAGTTTTGACCTCCTGACACTATCGTACGCCTCTTTATAGTCAATGTATAGTTGGTGCGCGCTGACCTCCAGAATCAACCGCAATGACAGAATGTAGTTCAGGCTTGACCTGTTGCACCGAAACCCACATGGTATTCGCCTAATTCTTTCTCCGCTAATCTCTTAATCCTCCTTGCCAGTCGAACAGATCCTGTATGCAACGTTCAAAAGAGAAATCCCATGATAGTTACTGCAAATCATCTTGTCCTTATTTTTTCGTAGATGGAACAGATCAGGCTGTGTTCCAATCTTCTGGAATGTCTTTGTTTTCCCATACTGAACGAATGAGAGTGTACATACTGTCGCTCACCTCCTCCCCACTATATTTGAAGAACTCAGCTGGGATCGCATCCTCTTCAGTCGCGCGGCTGTTACGCAAAAAGAAGATCTCCTCTTCTACTTCTTTTCAAGTCACTTCTGGGACAATCTCCTCTTCGCCAATGTTGTCCATCTGGCTATCCCTCACCTGGTCTGGTGGTTCCGAGGTTCCCTACGCAGCATTCAGAAGGTTTTCAAAATATTCTACCCAACTCTCCATTATCCGGCTCACATATCTTCGATCCAGTTACCAGCTTGGTCCTTACAAAATGTTGATCTTGGGTGGAAACCTTTCTTGATTTCCCTGGTTCCTTGTCCTCACTTCCTTCTTGGTCTGCATCTACTCTAGCTTTTCTTTTTCCCACTGTCTCTTCTTCCATCTCAACGTCTGCTTCACCTCCCGCTTAGTTATACAATTTGCAAAAGGATAAAATCTAGTCGGGGATTTGTGAAAACCCTTTTTAAGCGTATTGTGTTTTTTTAGGTCAGTTATCGAGTGATGAACATGTAGCTTCTGTCTGCTCATGCAACTGTTTATGTCTGAGTCGCACAAAACCTAACACACGAAATGGACGTGGATCGTCCAGTAAAGCGTCAACAAGCGGCGGTAGACGATTGATCAATAGCAGTGGTCCAGAAGGGCCAAGCATGGACAATAGTGAACTGCTATTAGATTCAGTTCATCGACCATCACAGACCATTCTCGTGGCGGCAAATACAAATATAAAACGAGCTTCGGTTTAAATTGTCTATATTTGAATTAGAGTGCCAAGAATTTGTCCCAAAAATTAATAATTAACCTCCTCAGACTGAAGATATGGGAAGAAAAATAATTTGAATGCAAAAGTTTTGGCGTGCAATTTTCATTTGAAGTTAAAAGTTTATGTCTGGTTGTATTAGTTTTGTAAACAAACTTGACTTAGTTATAAAAACTATTTATTTTTGTAATAAAATTTATTGATCCTTAAATTACTTTTACCATTACACAGCACCAAACAAATTACACATTATTATAAAAACCAATCAAGTGCCTTATTACGTCACTGTTATAACCTTCCAATTTTGGTCGTCCCTTATGGTAGCAACATTCATTAAACAATGGTAACCTATCAGTTTGGAACCATATGTTTTTAATGCTATCTCTATGATTCATATCTAATGTATTCAATTGCAAAATACCGAAATGAAATAATCTACCATCTAAATGAACACATTGTAGGGTTACTGGTTTAGGAAGTGCACCAATATTTTCCTGAAAAAAACAATTTTATTTGGTTTCAAACGTGAATTTTAACATTTTAAAAACTTCACTCGAAAAGGTATAGGCATCTGAGATGCGCTACTATCATAGAATGCTGAAGATATTCTGGGCGCAGAAAATGACAAATCAAGGAATTTTAGTCTGAATAAAAATTCAGAAATACTGAATAAGATAAAAAGTTAGAATATTTTGACCCGACATTCGGAAAAATATGAGTTACTAGAGATTGTACTCGATGATAATATATTTTATTCCATTAAATACTTGAGTTAGACAGAAACTTACTCCATATTTTTGCTTGGCATACGTTGCAGCTGCTGTGAACGCTTTTAGAAGGGTTCGACCATGTATTTGTTCTTCTTCAACATCCTTCTCGTATATATTTGAAACTTCCGTGCCATTATAATGAACGAATAATGTGTGAGGGTGTGATTTTTTAAATTTTGTTGTATTTATGGCTAAAATAATAATTTAGATTCAGTATCATATTATTTCTCTGAAAATTCATGGTCTTCGTACGCAATCATCTCTACGAAATTAGACATATGTTTTTAACTCCGAACTTCTATCTCGCACTCGATACTTTTATCACAGGAACTAAAATCATTGTAGAGATATAGATGGATTGCAAGTTGCTAGTAATATAAATCAAGACTGGAACTTAGTCAAAGAAAAACAAGACACCAACTATAGTTACACTATTTCAAAACAATAGACGTTTAAAGCCTTCAAATGTCACAGGAGAATTTCGGCAAGGGGGTATACACCTCTGTCAGACTGATGGTACTGATGAGGACACCATAGTTTCTATACCATATAAAAGGAAAGGCACAAACACACTGGATATGTAAATCTAAAAAACGGAGCGGAAATAAAAACTACAAATTGTCTAGGAATCGAAAAAAGTTTCACCAATCATCCTGAAGAAAAGAACAAATCTGAATGGATGCCCTGCAACTCCATTCAAAGACGAATATATGCACTATATAAAAGCAAAAATTGCCAAAAATAATTTATCGTTCCTGATACAGACTGTACAAGGCTTATCCAGCACCGTAGTTAACATTTGATTCGTGGGAGGGAGCTTAATTAGCACTGGATTTCGAGAGGGAGGGGCTTAACTTATCAAGTTAGTGATAAAAGAGTAAAATAGATAAAAAAATTATTTCTGGACTTAATCCTGATAGCCTTGCCTCCCTAAATATCCCACTTATAAAAATTTAATCTCAATTCTATTCACTTCTGTATTAGAATAAACGTATAAAATCAATAAAAATTAAATAAGTACATACGATATGTATTTTTAACTACGTAAATATTATCTCTCTCCAAAGTGATAATATCACTAACTGGTGTAAGTTGAGGCAAATCGACGTCAGTTCCATTGGAATCTGTAACTGGGTCTAACGGTTTTCTTGCCGTTATAAAACTATCACCTCTTAAATCGAATTGTATCAGATCATTATGTTTCTCAAACGTATATGTGAAATTAACGTCATCTAATACAAATCTCTGTAAAGCTGCATTCGGATTTAAATTCTCAACAAGTTGAATCAATTTTGATGTCATCAATAGGCTACAAAAGGATCTCATCAAAAATAAGAACTGTGTAGTAAATTGAAAATAGTATAGATTTGTTTAATGCAAATATTAGTTAGTTCTTGATTTTTGCTTAAAATTGAAATATACATACTTTCTCCTTCTTTCAGTGATACCATATGTTCTAGGAAAATTCCAAGCTGGCCTCTCAGGATCTTTCACTTTAGGCAACTTCTCTTCTTCAGCATCATAGACATGTGAAAAGAAAATTATATCTTTGACCCTTTCATCAATTATTTTCGATGTATTAACTAATTTGAAATCATCCGGTAAGCCATTCCTTATTTCTACAGTCTTTATCAGGCTTTTAGCTTGTATCAAACCTTCGACTAGCACATTACGATCTCTATATTTTAAACAAACTCGATCATGCCAATTAGGATGTGTATTATCGTATTTAACAGGTTCTGGGATATATCCTATTACTTCTACTCTGTAATTTAAAGATTATTAAGCTGTGTTCTATTTAATATATGTAATTGTTTATAATACTTTTCAATTTCTCGTTTTTCTTTTAGTATATCATCAGGCTCATAAATGGGTATATTTTTCTCGCCTAATATTTTAAAAGCTGCAGTTTCTTCAATTCTCTTTAGACCTTGTATACGCCAATGTTTTTTATAAAATCTACCAAGATGTTGGGCACATAGTACTTTATTTAAACGCATTCTTATTTTATTTAAAAAGTCTTCTCATCGTAGAATATTTGTCAGCACGTAGATTATAGCACACTGTAATATATTTGTTAGTTCACATATCACAGCGCCATCTTTTGATTTTGATGTAAGTGATATCGGGTTGTTCAATTAGATACTGTTTTTTAAAACTTAATAACTTTCAAATTTGGTGTATGAAAATTGTATTTAAATTTTTGAATACAGTTATTTCGGAAACGTCAGCTAAAAATCGGAAACATCACGAGACACGAAGCGTTCAGAAGCAGGAAACGTCACGAAACGGTCGACTTGACGGTTCGCGAATATGAGGTAAGCTCCATTTTGAATTTATTTTTATTAATTTTCAAATATTTTGATAATCCTTTTGTTATTAATCCTTTAACTTTTCAAGATTGTTTAAATGTGTTTCCGTTAATGTTTTTATATTTGTTTGAATTTTTAATGACCCTCGTGGTTTTAACATTTAGTGCTTTTAGCAGGTTCTTTTAGTCGGCGGTAGATCTTTAGGTGGCGGAAATATGCCGACTATAAACAATTATTCACGAAAACAGTGCTTTACAGCACAGCTTCTACTGTTGTAATATACTTATTTAAAGTCGGCCTATTTCCGCCATATAGGCTTGTCACCGTCTATGTGTTATAACGTCGAGCCTCTGCCATCGACGCTGATAGATAGGGTATCAGATAATTTCGTCTTTACCAACCTTTATTGATTAACTCATAAAGAGATCTTTATAGTGCGTGCAAACACGCACACAATGGACCAAAGTTTTACATCTACCCCTATAGATGTGCATGATAAATTATAGTTACCTTCCTCCTATAATTACCGACCTCGTTTTGTGTGTTGCCTAGATTCGATCAAAAACCCAAGCTCCTACTGATGTGATGCGTGTTGTATCTTGTGTGATGGCATTTAATTGGCAGATATATCAAATTCAATGTCCTATCACTTACGTGCAGCAGTACGACCTACTATCACTATTTTGTTTAGGATATGAATATTTTCATCAAATGTAAATTCGATTTTAAAAATTTTAAGAAACTTTATTTCCATTATTAATTTTTTTTTCGTCAAAATGGTCAACTGTCGCGTACTGAAGCTTTTTTTAATCGAGTATTCATAGTTTCTTATGATATTTATAAATTATTGGAAAGTTTGTGATATGTTAAAATTGATGCGGCAGTATTTGTACTTGCTTTTGTGAAGATTCGTGCAGGGTAAGTGTGTTATACTAAAATCTTGGATTTTAGTATAACACACTGCAAATCACCACTGCCCGAAAACAATTAAATTGATATTGTTTATAGCGTACACTTTTATAAATAAGTGTATTAATAGTTTCTCTAGCTTAGACTTATCTGTACAAACTTCTTCAGGTAATATATGCTACTTATAATCTCCTGATATTTGCTGCTCAGCCAGAGGTAGATTTGAAACATTTGTATTCAAATTGAAGTTTAGGTTATTAGATTATAGTCTTTTATTGTTTAAAACTTATGCGTTATTTCATAGAATATTTTAATTTATTTCAGACCTCTATCAACATCCATCAAATACAACTTGGCATCAAGATAGCGCTACATGAATTGGTCGCACTGATGTGGTACCAAGTATGTATCCGAAATTACTGCATTTAAAAATTTAATCAAATAAAAGAAAATTGAATGTCTCGAAAGAAAACGGCCATACTTAACCATTCAGACCAATATTAACCACTGATAGGAATGTTATTCTGACTCGAAAAGTTCCAATGTGCATAGCTTTGCGAACGAGATGGTAACGAAATAAATGACAATTTATATTACATACTAAACCATTGTACGTCAGTATTTATATTATATTGTTGTATTATTGTTATTTTTCTCATTACTGATTCGTTTGCAGACCGATGTTTATAGCGATATCGGTTTATTTGTACTGAATTAGAATTGTTTTGCACAACAGTTGTGCATAGTGCGAACGCCGTGTTACTTGGCCATTGTGTTCTGTCATTAAATTTAGCTAGTAAATAATAGAGGGCAAGAAAGGCGAACATATTTGCTAGGGACGCACTATGGTCAAAATTTTTTAAATCAATAAGAAATTAAATTTATTTTATTTGCTTTTACTAAAAGAAGATAAATTTCGAAATAAAATTATAGCGCATAAAATGATAGACATTAGCTCAGTTATAAGGTTATGCGGCATATATCCTATCAGGTTAGAATCCATATCTTATTTTATAGGGTTTGTAATGATACGCAGTATTACAGCATTCTGCTACTATTCCAGAATTGTCTCATATGTCGGTTCAAACTTCATAACTGGAAACGATCGTCGATCATGGTTCGAAATAAGGTTTGAAATAGTGAGAGGTGATTTAATTAGAGCTTTGTTGAATCGATAAAAGGTTTTTAAGCCCCCATTTTGAATCGGTTCGGGTTAGGTATTAGATTGATCCTCATAGGAAACGACTCCTCCAGATTGCAAATGATAAAAATGACAAGAGAGATGGAACAGACTTTCGAAAAATTGATAAAAATTAATAGGAAGAAAATGAATGTAGTCGAAAATGTATTAAGATCACTTTCTAAACAAATTTTAAGTACATAAATAAAAGTGATTATTTCTTTATTTATTTTTAAGAGAAATAATAAATTTCTTAGCATTATTATGGAAATAATTTGATTTCTTAAATAATTCAAAGTAAACTGCAGGCAAAATAAAACACAATAAAATAAATAAAAAATAACTCATTTTTATTTCTTTACATATCTCATATAAAAATGAATCGATAAAATGATAAATATCTTGGCACAGTTGAGAGAAAAAATATTATATTTACGTAAAAATGTGAAACAAAACGATGATGGGAATAAATATCATCTTGAAAAATCGTTTGTACATAATAGAAGCGGGCATTGAAGCGCGTTTATCACTTTTTGTCTTGTTCAAGGTTAGCTATATATACCGTAGATGTCACTAGCATAGGCTGCGAATTCGGAGGGTAGATTTTATGTAAATACTTTACCGATTCGCTGAGAAAGTTTTGGATCGCAGTCAGTGCGGCAATAATGTACAGTGCGAGACTTGTATCGCGAAACAGTTGTGCAGTGTGAACGCTGCTCTAGTTGGCCATTGTGTTTTCATTAAATTTAGCTAGTAAATAATAGAGGGCAGTAAGAGCATAAATATTTGCCAGGGACGCATCGGGGTCAATGTTTTTTAAATAAATATGAAATTTATTTTTTTAATTTATTTGTTTTTACTAAAAGATAAATTTAAATATATTTTACAAATAATTAATTATCTATTTTTCAAAATTTAATATTAGCAATTAAATTAGACTTTAAAAAATTTTGCAAACGATATTGTTCTTCATTTATATATTTAAATTATAGCGCATAAAACGCTAGAAATTAGCTTACAATTATAAGGTTATGAAGCATATATCCTATCAGGTTAGAATTCGCATCCTATTTTAAAGAGTTCTTAGTTGTAACGATGCGCAGTGCTACAGCATACTGTAAATTTTCCAGTAATTTCTAATTTGTCATTTCAAACTTCATAACTGGAATCGTCGATCATGGGTCGGACTAAGATCTGAAACAGTGAGAGGTGATTTAATTACAACTTTGTTGAAAGTTGTTTCTTATAAAATCTACCAAGATGTTGGGCACATAGTACTTTATTTAAACGCATTCTTATTTTATTTATTTCAAGTCTTCTCATCGTAGATCCTTTGTCAGGATGGAGTCTTTAGTACACTGTAATATATTTGCTTTGAAACTTCTTAACTAGAAGCGATCGTCGATCATAATTCATGAGTCGTACTAAGGTTTGAAATAGTGAGATATGATTTAATAACAACTTTGTTGAAAGTTGTTGAATCGATAAAAGGTTTTTAAAAACCAGTTTAAAATCGGTTAGAGTTAGATAATTAAAGCTCGAGTTAGATATTAGAATAATCCTCATAGCAAATTATTCCTCCAGACTACAAATGATAACAATGACAAGAGAGATAGAACAGAATTTTAAGTAATTGATAAAAATTATTAAGAAAATAATGAATGTGTTTGAAAAAGTATTAAAATCATTTGTACACAAATTTTAAATAAATAAAACAATGATTATTTCTTTATTTATTTTTAGGAGAAATGGTAAATTTCTTAGCATTATTATGGAAAGAATTTCATTTCTTAAATAATTCACAGTATAAGAAACAAATAAACTACACGCAAATAAAACACATAATAAAATAAATAAAAAATAACTCATTTTATTTCTTTATATTTCTCATCATATAAAAATGAATCGATAAAATGATAAATATCTTGGCACAGTTGAGAAAGAGAAAAAAAATATTATATTTATGTAAAAATTGTGAAACAAAATGAAATAAACAAAAAAATGGCCGTAATAAATATCATCTTGTACAACAATTAGTCTTTAATCAATTGATTTCTAAACTAAAACAAAAAATCGTTTGTACATAATAAAAGAGCGCATTAAAGCGTCACTTTGCACTTATTCTTTTATCACTTTTTGTCTTGTTCAAGTTTAGCTTTATCTAGCGAGGATGTCACTAGCATAGGCTGACTACCACTTTGCGAATTCGGAGGGTAGACTTTATCTAAATGCTTTAGCGATTCGCTGAGAAAGTTTTGGATCGCGGTCAATGCGGCAACAATAGCTGGACTTCCAAAACCATGCGAAATCAGCGAGAAATGCGTGAGATGCCGTTGTATCGATGGATCAAGTAAATGTTGCGGTCGCGTATTGCACAATGGCGATCGATCCTGATTCAAGAGGTCCATGAGTTCTTTGGTCACTTGTTTCGTCGCTTGGAGAAGCTCTCGTCGACGCAATGTTTCGCCATGTTGACGCAGGAGATATTCAGCTACTTGTCGCGCGGGAAATTCAGTTTCGCATACGTAGCCGAAGTCGCGAGCTAAATGAATTGCTTCACCTAAAAATGATATAAAATATTTAGTTTCTCGTTTTGAAAGGAGGCGTCAAGAAAGAAAAAGCAAGTCTTCTAAAATATTGACTTCAGGCATATGACAATATCGCCAAACTTTTAGGCCCTTCCTTATTACATGTTATACAGTAAGCAATACCTTCGACCAGTGATGTGAGTAATGTGACATTAGCTGCTTTCCGTCGTCCGGCTGGCAAATTCAGTCCAATCTTTTCGAGTTTTTCCCTGAGTATACGGCCACCATTTTTGCTCTTGGCCCGCCGTAGTACGCCACCTAACAGCGAAGCATTTAAACATTCAGGTGGCGATAATCGTCTTTGGACTTCACCAACGGTTACTTTGTACTTCGATGTTGAGGAGAGCAGGGATAGTCGACCAGGTACTGAACAAAAAACATCTGTTGGCGAAACGACCATTGCGCCTCCAGAATGATCTTTGCCTTTTATACCTATAAGAGAAATAAATGCAATGCATTATTATTTTTTAATTAGCGTAAATCCTATAAAGGAAACTCCAAATATTTGGACACTTTTAAAAATATTGAAGTCAAAGATTTATCCAGCTAAATTAAGATTACGAAATTAGTTTTAAAACCGAAGGTGTGTGACCACAAACTATAGATGTCCTTAATGATCATAAAAAGGCAATGTGATGAAATATTACATAATTATTTCTAATAATATTTAGGGCACAACGTAAGCTATCAACTTGTCGTGGTGACCAAATAGTTGACTAATAATTGACTATTTGTTTTTGATGTTGAAGTTTTGTAGTTATTTAGAGTTAATAGTAAATAAATGTCTTTTCTACACAAAAAGGATTAGTTGGGAATCGACTTAAAATAGCTTAGCTGTTCATCGTCAAGCCTGCAAATTAATTATGTTTTGCTAGAATTTACATGTTTGAAGAGTAATGTTTGATAAAGTGATGTTGAAAAATTTGAATGGAAAGAACATTATAATTAAATATAAGAGAATTGATGAGGATATTTACAATAATCGGTTTTTCAATATCTGCATTATTATAAAGAATGCAGTAATATTTCTCTTCATAATTATTTAGTATCGATTTAAATTTAATGTGATTATATTAAGTTGATCTGAATTAATTAGTTTTGAACTACTTTTGTTGGGCTTGCTTTCTTCTTCTTCTCCTTCTTGGCTTGTGTTGTTGTTGACTGGTATGAGGATATTGTCGGTGTTATTTTTCTGTTGACGATTGTGTGTTCTTATTAAATCTGTTGAGATGTGAAAGATGGAAATCAGTTCTGTTTGGTCGTTTATTGATATACTGCAGTTTCGTTTTCTAATTAAAATATTTCTATGTTTTCGAAGATGTTTAATAAATTTGTAAACACGTGCTCATTCGAATATCTTCGTATATTAGTGCAATTCGGATTGTATCAAAACAAATAGAAATTGATAGATGTCATTGTATTAGATAAGCAATATATTATCTCTAATAATTACCCATGTCCCCGATTTTTACGTAGATAATGGCTTTGAATTACTTTTCAAAAATAATCTTCCGACCACTGACGACGAAGTATGCAAAATAGAAACATAAAGCGGAAACAATTCGAGTGTGTCACAAAAACTATTTTTAAACTTCATTTATAAACACCCATAAAAATAATTAACATGAAATTCAAATAAATTCATTTTCTTTGATGTTTGCATGTGGTATTTCTATCACATTATGATTCAATACTAAATATCGTGATAAAGCTAACTCGCAAGTTTTTTTCTTTGAAAGGGGCGTACACTGTGACATCTGTTACATTCGCCCCTTCATTATAAACAAAACAAATGGAGGGTGTAGATGATATAGAGTTTTGATTTTGTAACTATGAGGTTCACATTCTGTTGACATCCGCCAACAGAACGCTACCTGTAGCTAACTAAGCTACCGTAGCACTCGAGAACCTATTTTCTACGAAATTCTACCTGCGGCAGAGGATTAAGCGCATTCCAGCTACACATCTATTATACGAAGAAAGAAGCCAACGAATTATTAGCTTATTTATAGGCTTTCACAAAGATCCTTATAATACTATAAATATTTTTATAAATATTTTCGCTAACGAGGAGACATATAAGAATTAATTCTTATTTGTTTTCTTTTCTCTTTTTTTATTTTCAGCGCGTGGTCTAGTATCCGCCTTAAGAAGAAACAAGAAAGAAGTTAGAAGAAAGAAGACATCTAAAAGGTAG
>WYDF02074449.1:0-11343 GCA_009867245.2 Adranes taylori
CATACATATAAGACTGATATAATTAAGTAGATTTAGGCATTTATCTTACAAGACTGAAATATGTTAAGTAAGTAAAGAATGTATAATAGCAGAACAAATTTTCAATTCTTTCATCAGCCCGGCTTGTATCGGAGTGAGGAAGGACCTGACTTTCTAAACGTTGCGTCCCATGCTACTATAAGAAGATCCTTTAAAAATAATAGGTGAAATGACGTCATACATCTTGTACAAGTCGTTTTTATAAGACATTTGTTGTGATCGCTGTTATTACGTACCTACTAAAATTAATTATTTACGCCTTGGTGGTTATAAAACCAGACATTTTACATTCGATATATTATTAAACGTTTTATCAGCTTTTAGTTCAATCATTGATTAGATTCGAAAGTTGTGTCTTAAATATGATAGTTTTACATAAGTTACAAGACACACGACTGAAACAAGGAATCGCAAACTCGTGTTCAATCATTCGCTTACGACTGAAAAAGGGGATATGTTTTAAGACATTTTATTAAAAACTTTAGGCTATAAACCAACTAATGCTCGCCTTGTGTACAAAGTTTTGTTTAAACGTCAATAAGCTCTTTAACGCCTATCGAGGATAAGCGAGGAAAATCACGACCTAATTTTATTTGTAAAGAAGAAATTAATAACCATATTGAATATTTTCACATTATCGCGAGAACATGCCCATGCCCCTTATGTACGATATTTGTCAAATGATATTACGATTTCTGGTATAACGATTTTTTATAGAAAGTTCCACTATTTAAAGTTTCTTATAATGTATATAGATTGCAAGTTAAAGAAAAGAATATTTCATTTTCGAAATTAATCAATTAAGAATGTAAATCGTGTGAGCAGTTTAATTTGCACGGTTATATAAAACAACAATATGGTCGGCACATTCAATATTTGAAATAAGTGGAAAATCCGTATAAATATAGCCACCGAAAGTAAAGATTATAGAACTATGGCCACTGTAAATCAAGGACCTGATTATTTTTCGGCAGATTTAGCAAAAATTGTTATGTTCGCACGATTAAAAACATTTAAAAACTCTATTTTTATCAAGCGTTTAACAGTCTATAATGAGAGTTTTGTGCCACTGGATAAGAAGTCAAAAATAAATTCTTTTGCCGTATTGTGGCATAAAGGAATTAGTGGTAGGAACATCACAAGCGCATTGTACGTTTTTTGTACACAACAACGTGATGCAAGAATTTTGGATTTGTGGCTAAGTCAAAATAAAAACGGGTGCTTCTTAAGCTTTATCGTATACATTGGAATCAATAAATTGAAAGTTGAAATCAATAAATTTACTACTTGTTACTTTGAACCAAGTCAAATATTCATGTGTGGCAGATAGTTATCATCACTGTCATTAAAAAACAAAACAGGCTAAACCGTACGATTTCCCTGATTTTGTAAAGGAAGTAGAATTTGCACAAACTACGGTAAAGTAGAGATAAAGGAAATGAAATCATGATATTTTTTAAATGGGAAAATTGGGCATCAAAAAAAAAATTAAAATAATCAAACCATCAAACCCATATTTAAAAAAGATTACACAAAAAATGGCTTTAAAGGGCAACTATTAATTACTGCACAAAACTGCTCATTCTATAACAGAGCCATGGAATTATCTTGACTTTTTGGCGGTCAAATGCATGAAAATGGGATACAGCGCACTGAGCATCTGAAGAAACCATGTGGTTTTGAAGTTGAATAATGGATAATATATTAAAGAACTTTATCCCAAAAGCCGTTTTACCCATAAGCCGATGAGACTTTTGGCTAAATAGCCTTACTAAAACATTAGACATACATAGTGTTATTTTTAACTTTTGTGTATTTTTGTATTTACTTTTTTAATAAAATAATTAAGTTGTATTCAAAATGTAGCATTATGTATTTTAACACATTTTTTTAGGAAAAAGGCAGTATCTCATTTATTCTAAACAACATGCTTCTAAAGTTTTATTAAACGTTTAAGAAGAACGCAGTATCTGAATTTCAGCTGAAAGTAATAAAAAAAAAAATAACGTTTTTAGCGGATATGATTTTCGTAATCCTATGAAGTGCGTTATCTTTCATTTAAAACAAAAAAATAAGTCAATCCCGATTTTACTAATAACGGCTAAGCAGTTAAAGTTAAACTCATTTTTCTGCGTTTCAAGTTGTAAGTAGATACGGCGTTTTCGCTAAGTAGGGCAGCACTAGGGAGAACACATTACCAGTAACGGCATTTGATATTTCTTCAAATATTGATTATGTTGTGAGTAATATGAAGGAAGTCTTCGTATTAAATATTTTTGTGTTTGCATATCAATATCAATTTTCTGAAAGTGTGTTAAAACGTTTAATATCTTAATTAAAAATATCTTAATTTTCTTGAAATACAACCATGCATTTCTCTTTAAATATTCGCTCTTTAAATAGGCAGTGGCACGAATATTGACAGTGGCAATATAGAAATGACATATTCTGCATCAGTATTAGCAGCCTATGAAATGTTAGTAGAATAACTTTGGTGGTATCAGTAGACGTATAAAACAGAAAATTACTTTAAACTAACTTTATATAATACTACTTATGCTAGAATATCAGTAGTTCATTAACTCATAGAAATTCAATAGTTCATTCTAAAACATATAATTACCTCTCGATCATAATTTCTAGTCTTCTGTGTTCGAATAGGATGTTCGTGATAAAGTAACAATAATTTACCAACAATTCCAAGAAAAATACTACTTTTTGCGAACTCTGTTTCGTTGCCCGGAATGAACGTTAAGCTCCTTATAATGTTCGATAAGCAGACACATCGTTTCCCAACGCAGTCTTGACTCTCGTTGAGCAGAACGAGACTAGCTTCGTCGCGAGTATACGCCTCGTCTTCAAAATCCGACATCCGTCGTCGTTTCAAGCTGCCAGCAATGTCACGCACAACCGGTTTTAAACTAGTATCAGACGTGTTCGTATTTTCACTACTAGACGATACACCGTTCGTTGATGGTGTATCTTCACAGTTTGTAGCTGCTGTAATTTCGGTGCCAGACGAAGTACAATTAACAACACTTCCCGCCACAGAACTACTGTCACTACTATTTTCAGAAGTCGCACATTTACTTTTCGCATCAAACGAATTCGTTTCATTATCATCGACCGTGTCTTTCTTAATTCGAGATATCACATCACTTAATGTTTTTGTCCTACGTTTTTTCTCACTAGGTTTCACGTGAACCGCGTCAGGCGATGGTGTTTTTCTTACGGCTTCCTCATCTTCTTCCTGTTTGATCGATACATCGATGTTTTCAATATTTTCCGTTTTAATTTTTACCTTCACCTCATCAATTTTTCTATAAAACGGTATTCGACCGAATTCTGCCTGAAATGTCGGCAAAATATGATCTGCCGTTAAATGCCACGGATCGGTTACTATTTCCGCTAAAATATTTATACCAGCTGCATCGCCTCTCGTATCCCAATCTTTGTGATGATCTTTCACAAATATATCTTCAGATTTCTCGGTTAGTTTCACCTGGAAACCTTTCCTCGTGACCATCGTATAATTTGGTGTATTATTCAGAACGACAGTCTTACATTCGGGATCAATTGGTTCTGTAATACCACCTAAATCTACTTCGGAATTATCGTTGTCAGTATCAGATGGAAAATTGTCAAATATCTCAGCTAAACTTTTCCGAAAATGTTCGAGGAGTAAATCCATTAATCCAGGCCATTGATTTAAACCAAAGTACGCAACTGATGAATCATCAAACAATAAAATATTAAGCATATCAAGTGCGTAACAACTTTCAGTCAACAATCCAGATCTTAAGCACATAATTATTCTCCACGCATCCACAGAACCTAAATCTGTCCTCGTAAACCGTTTCCTTCGATAAAGTACAGGTAACGTAGATTCAACGCTATCGGGAGGAAACGTGATTTCTCTTTTAGGCATGTGACTTTGGCCGAAAGGTCCAGCACTAGTTGTTTGAGATTGAGTGCCTTTACCGCCTTGTTGCGACATCATAAATGGTTTAGCCGGCCGTTGACCGGTGACAGGTTGCCGCAACGGTGAACTTTGACCAACACCTGGTGTTGGCATAGGCGACCATTGCTGTTGTTGTCCTTGAGGTTGTTGGTAACCTTGATTAGATTGCGAGTAGCGATCCCATTGTCCTGGAGTTGGCGGCCGTGCGTTCTGATTCCACTGTTGCGTTCCCGTAGTTGGAGGATATTGTTGACCCCTGTATTGATTGTTGTTCGGCCACGGACCTGAAGAGAAATCTATAGTTTAATCGTAAGAGAAGTGTCATATGTCTAATTAAGAAAAACAAAATAATCGCTTATTATTAAAAGAAATTATAACTTAATTGGTATATTTGTATACATCAATATCATAGTTGTGTAGCACAGTTATAACATAGTTGTGTACACCCAAAATACGTGTAAAACTTGGAGAATATTTGAGGAAAGATTAATCGTGATCCAGTATCAACCCAGTGGAAGAGAAATGTAATTTACAACGCAAATGAAATGATATTCATTTGCGTTGAAACTAATTACCCAGTTTGTTCATAAAATTATTAATGATATTTTATCACTTTCTTAATTAGTATGTCTTCATTATTATTATTATATTTGCTAAGTAATCATTTGTATAAAACTGTATACTTGTCTAATTCTATTTTCTTCACTGTGTTCTTTGACATCAAATTGGAACAAATATAGCTAATTTATTTTATTATTGCATTTTTTATTATATTATTATTTATTATATTTATCATCGTAAAAACTATTTATCTGATTTGCAAGTATTTGCCTATTTATTTAACTATTGAGCAACTGATTTTCGAATGACATCTCGTGTGACTAGTAGGGTACGGTCCAACTTTAATTTTATATATTTCAATCTGGTCCTTTATGCCAATGTTCAAATAGTTGCTAAGACTCAAAAGAGTGCTTGTGAGTTAGACGACGCGAGATCAAAATCGAAATTATACATGCTTAGCACCACCATACGGCTTCTAATTCTGACGCAATGTTATGGGAAGCAGTACACTTTAGAAGCAGATTGTTTGGTATGCACCTAAGGCACACTAAACACATAATGTTGCATTAAAAAAAATGTTACCCATTGTTGTAATACCACCTAAATATTCCATTATCTTTCAGAGTAAGTTTTCCAATGAATTTTTATCCATACGTTCGTTCGTGTGAAAAAAAAGGAGAAAAGAATATTTACATCATTCTCGCAACTCGGTAGATGAATTTTATTCGGGAATGAACTTCATCAAGGTGCAATCGACAACTTTTCTTGCGCTAAATATTTATACGCAGTTGATACAAATAAAACTTAGTTTCAATTAGTAAAAGTCACTCATATTTAGGTCTCCGTGTTTCACAAAAGAATTTAAATGTTGTATAAGTATTGTTTATTAAATTTATAGCAATGAAAGTATTTATTACGCAATTTGAATAATCGGCTTAAATAAATATCAGCCACAAAAATTACTAAAATTCCGGTAATCTCGTCCCAAAAGCCTGAATAAAATAGATCGTTTGGTGCTTCTTAAATAAAACGAATAAACAATTATAAATATTTACACTCGACAGAAAATGCTGTAAAGACAACAAGAAACAATTTCTTTTCAATAACAAGCGATTCAAAAATCTTGGAAACATGAATACGTACCATAGAGTGGTGGTCGTTGCTGTCCGAATTGAGTATATTGCGGTTGCGGTTGATCTTTCGTAAAATCCGGATGTCGACGGGGCTGAGGTGGAGGCATATTTTTGTTCGGTGGTGGCCCGCCAGGATAATTACCGGGTGATGCTCCCGATTGCTAAAAAATAAATTGTCGGTTATTGCTATAGTACTTCGATGATTTATAAATACATATTCCATTTTGAGAAATATGTACTGTAAATGAACAAAATTTAAAAATAATTAGTTTCAAATAAATAAAAATCATTAAATGGAGTCATAAATGGAGCGTACAAAAAAACTTCATTTAAATTTAGCACTATGACACCTCATATGTAAAAGATTGCTAAATATGAGTGTGGTTTGACGGAAATCTAGTCTAAGTAAGAAAACGCACGATGTTTGTATCATTTATTTTTCAACATAGTCCCCATTTAAGGCAATACACTTTTCAAGACGACTTTTCAACGCCTTCATTCCTTCCCAAAAGTACAGGAAGAAGTCACAAGGGAAGGGGCTAAATCTGATGAATACGGTTGGTGATCGATCAATTCGTAGCCTAATTGGTTCAATTTTGCCTGCACGACGGCCGCTCTGTGAGCGAATGCGTTGTCATGATGGGAGAGAACTTTTTGCGACTGAAACCTGAGTGTTTTTTCTTCAATTCGGCGCCGAAACGGTCCAAAAATACAGCGTACTAATCGCCAGTTATTGTTTTACCCTTTGGCAAGTAATCAATAAGAATAACCTTTCGCATCCCAAAACAAGTCGCAATACCTTACCGGCCGATCGGGTAGTCTTTGCCTTCTTCGGTGGGCCTTCGCCGCTTTTTTCCACTGCTTTGACTGTTCCTTCGTCTCGGGCATGTCGTAAAAGAACCAGGTTTCATCAATAGTAACGTATCGACTAAAAAATCCTTTATATCACGTTTTATCTTCGCCAAAAGCTTCTCCGACCCCGTCACACGTGTTCTTTTTTGGTCGATAGTGAGTAAACGCTGCACCCATCGCGCGGATAGCTTTTTCATATCCAAATGTTTGTGCATGATGGCGTGTACATGCTCAGTTGACAGGTTTGCAGTTCCTGCTAGCTCACGAATTTTGATTCGACTGTTTGCTATAATCGTATGGATGTTGTTGACGATTTCTGGTGTAGTGACTATATTTGAGGGCCATGGATTGTCATCATCAAAAATACTCGTACGACCACGAACAAATTCAGCTTTCTAAAATTTTACTCTTGTTAGCGGCGGTGCAGACTCGCCATAAGGAGCATCCAATTCGGCTTTGATTTCCGCATTGTTTATTCTTTTTTTGTGAAGCAACTAAATCACTGAACGATATTCAACTTTTCCATTTTTCACAAAACACAAAAGTTGTTTGCTTGCGACAACTGTAAACCCAAACTAATTGGTTTTTTCTTCATATTTTGACAGATGTCAAGTGTTGGATGGCAGATGTCAAAACCAATATGGCATTGGTTTCACGTAACACCATCTATCGAAGGCTAGATTTATGTCAAACCACCAGCGTAAATGGACTTTCTTATTAAGAGTTTGTTTTATTTTGCAATAAGCATATATTTTGTATAAATTTAATAGGATAAGAAATAACTACTTATTGTTGCCGTACACTTATTACTCATAAATAAAAAATGGTAAAAAATAATGACTCAAATTAATTGCCAAAGCTACATTGCTAAAAATAATTTTCTAGCGAACCTGATCAGTCCTATAATAATCCTGTTGCGTCCCTGAATATGGTCCAGGTGGTTGTTGTCCGGCAGGTGGCCCTCCCGTGCTTGGCGCAGGTGAATAAGATGGTCGTGGTGGATACCCGGAACCCGATGGACCAGCTCCAATATATCGATACGGATCTTGGCCTTGTACAGGCGGCCCGGACACAGGCTGTCCACTATTTGGACTCGCTGGTGGAATTCCACCGGTAGAACTCGTATCGCCGCCATATGGTGGATAAACGGGTCGTGGCGATGGAGTACCGTATGCTTGTCCAGCCGGACCTGGAGCCGTTCCCGTGGTAGGAGCACCGGTAGATGGAGGATAGGGCGCGTACTGGTCGGACGGTGGAGGACCTGTTCCTCCAGGAGGTGTAGAATATTGACCATATCTATTTCAACATCGTTTATCGTCGATCAAATATCAAAGCAATTATTTTTAGGAAGACTTAATCACAATGGAAATAAAGTGGATTGAACTAGGTTTTTTTTCTGTTTTTGTAAATTCTTCCACAAAAATATTACATTCTGTTATAATAGAAAAGTCAACATGTTGCATAGCCTCAATAAATAAATTAGGAAATATCTGAGCATTAATGTTGATAACTGTATAGAACAAAAAAGCCAATTGCCATATCTAAAGATAATCCACCATCTAATCTTAAATTTATTTCCAGAGTAATATTAATGATTTTATAACAACTTAGATAAACCGGGGTTTACATATTGTAATCTTAAGATTTCGTTATTATTCTGTCAACGTTATATTACATCATTTTTACGGAATACATGTTCATATCGATTATTCAGTTTCAATACAAAGTCTTATTCAAAATTATTTTCGAGTTAATTTTACTGCAAATGATCCTCTCTAATAAATACCTCTTACTCTTAAAATGATGTAATATCTTGCAGTTATATTTCTCTTTCACACTTATTACGGGTAATGAAGTTAATACTTCATTACTCTATATTATTTCTGAAATTTCATATTGCCGTTTATTTTTCAAGACTTTTCATTCTATGAAGGAAGCTTAAATACAAGTTTCCCAATTCGTCTCCCAATTTATCTCTTAATGAAAAATTGATAAAATTAATTTGGGAATGGAACTTATAAGAAAAATTAATTTAGACATTCAGAAGAATTGAATCAGTATTTTACCACCGTAATACGACTACCAATAAAGAATTTTATTTTATTTACTTCATCACACAACAATATGAATATGAATGAAATTACTTAAATAATAATTAATCAAACATTTCTTTAAGATACTTTTACAGGCGAAACTTCATACACCAGTGGAAATTTTATCCAAATGGTAGAAATCAATTTAATTATTTTACCATATTTTGAATACTTATTGATGGTAAATATAATATCGTATCATGCGATAATATTTAGTTAATGTAAAATAAGGAAAACAATGAAAAACAAAGTATTTATTCAATGCCAAAATTAATATGGTTACAAATCTTCAAAAACCTTGCTCAAGTGTTCTAATTTGTTTAATAATTAAATACATATACAAATGTATCATCATAAAAGTTTTATCGGTGATAAGAAAGAACGATGTGTAGTTAAAATCATCTATCATATGTAGGAAATGGTAATCAGTTTAATTAAACAACGATATTAAGTTACGACAGGTAAAACTGATTCGCAATGAATTGAGATATGTATTGAGTAGCCTCTCTACATATAAAAAGCACATAAAATGACAAAAATACCACTTACAAGTCCAATTCCAGAAAATTTTAACTTTGACTTTTGTCATCATATTTTTAGAATATGTTGTAAGCAGTTAGAACTATGAAACAACGAAAGGTTATCAAAAATATTTTATTTATAAATGAGAAAAATTTATGCCGTCTACTAAAATTAGTCAATTTAGTCAATACTCAACTTATTTACAATAATTTTAGTTTTCGTTGTTTCATTTACTTGCAATTTTTGCAATAAATGAACGTAGCAAACTACTTTTCATCTGTGTACTCTTCCGATACTTGTGTTCTACCCAACCCCTCAAAAGCAAACCATTCGTGTATAAACTATCCGCCGTTTAGAGTTACGGAGATTATAAACAAAATATTAAACCTTCCAAATATTTCCTATTGGACCAGATAATATCCCATCTCTATTCCTGAAGAAATGCTTCTTTACCTTTTGCTCCCCTATCAGTGACTTGTTTAATAGATATCTAGCGGCAGGTCAATTTCCAGGTAAATGGATCATACCCATACACAAGTCTGGTGCTAGAACTGATATAAAAAATTATAGAGGTGTATTCATCCCACCAGCTTTGCCTAAGTTGCTAAACTCTTTAATATAAGATGTAAACCTCTATTTATCGAAGAACAACGTGGAGAGCTAAAGCAAATCCACTAAAATTATATTTTGGAAGCATTTGAAAATGAATGACTCGAGTTGACGCAGTTTATACAGATTTTTCGAAAGCATTCGACAAAGTCAACCACGAGTTTCTTCTCTTTAAAGTGAGCGAGTTAGGATTGTGATGGTTTTGTTCGTTGGTTTCAAACTTCCTTATTTAACAGAGTACAAGTGGTGAAAATAAATAATTTCATATCTGAAGAAATAGAGGCGAAATGTGGGGTTCCACAAGGTAGACAATACCCCCCCCCCCTAAATTATCTAATTACTTCATAAACAATATCTATAAAGTATTTGGTTTGCTAAATTTCTGTTGTTTGCCGATAATGTAAAGATGTTCAGAAGCGTAGATTCTTCCAAAGACCAATTGATAATTCAATTAGATCTAGTTAACTTCACCAAATGGTTGTCTGATAACAGACTGTTCTTAAATATTGGTAAAAATCTCATTTAGCAGAAGTAGAACCCTCAATTTCTCATATAGAATCAACAATTATAAGAAATTGATAGAGCGGTAACTGCGAATAATTGTTTATAAATAAAACTCTCGTATACGTTAGCATGCGAGAATGTAACACATATAAAACCATTTGTTCTTTGAAAACTCATGGCTCGTTAGTGTAGCGGGCTACAATTTCAATATTCTTTATTGTATTGCATAAATAGAAAAACAGAAATAGGAACAAATACATGCAAATGTTAAATTTGACAAAATAAAAGTATTTTATAGTATTTTATAAGTATTTTATAATATAAATAGTTAAAAAGAACATATATCACGAAGAACTAATATCTATTAAGTAGTAGTAAAATTAAAACATTATACCTAAATTTAATTACAGAAAAATTACAAAAATTACGTCGGTTGTCGATAACTGTATTACAATATAGCAATACAAGCCTGTTCTATGTCTATGCCAGCTATTATGAACCGCCGGTCCTGAGATCCTCGGAGAATTTGACCAGTCCGCGGAGAATTTACCTGTCCGCGTAAAAAGAATTCTTATTGAAAAAATAATATTTATTTTGTTAAAAAAATGTCACAGTCCGTACATTCACAGTCACAGTCCGTACAGTCGAAAGTCTTCTCGTCTTAAGGAGTTCGATTGTGTAAAAGAAAATTTTCCTGAAGTTTGTAAACACATTGCAGTTTGTAACCACGTTTTGTAACCACATTTAGAACACTCGAAAGGTTTCTGTTCTGAATGAGTTGGTTTATGTTTTAGAAAATATCCTTTCACTGCAGATTTGAAGTCACATTTCGTACACTCGAAAGATTTCTTTTTTGAATGAGTTCATTTGTTTTCTAGAAGATTTCCTTCTACTGCAATTTTAAAACCAGATTCCATACAGTCAAAGGACTTTTACCTATATGGATTCGTATGAATTTTACAAGGGTTCCTTTTTGTGCAGCTCTGAAACCACATTCCCCACACTCGAAATGCTTCTCTTCTGAATGAATTCGTCTGTATATTAGAAAATTTCCCGTTACTGCAGTTTT
>WYDF02074460.1:0-11342 GCA_009867245.2 Adranes taylori
TTAAGAACAACTATTATAATTAATTTCTTAATGAAGGTTGTGACATTGCAACGATATCTATTCTCCCAATATGTTTAGATCTCTTATTTGATATTTCAATAAATATTTCAATAAATTGAACCTATACATTTATCAAAAGAAATCATATTTAAACAAAACAATTGTTGCTTGAACCATATATTTATAGTTAAGTATTAGGACTCTTGAATAAATCAAAACATAAATAAATTATTAGGACGCTGTCATTATGCGTGCTATTTCAAAGCCACATACTACTGTATTCAAATATGTATGTATAAGAATTGTTATACAACAATCAATGCAACTCACCAAATTAAGTACTGTTAAACAAATTGGTGTGCATTCAAAATGCACACAATTCATATATTAATTATTTAGAAAAAATGGCGTATTTATATTATTTTAGATTTAACATACAAAGACTGATTAACTTTAATAAATTGAGATTTTCTTGTTAGCATTATTACAGTGTGTTTTACTCAACCCACGTCGATCTAACGGTGTGCTCCACAGTAATTAAATTAAGTTCCAGTTACGAGCCAACAAAGAGTAACAATTAAATTTATCCTTTTGTACAATGACGATCAGTTATTGTAAAGTCTGCAAGCGTTCTTTTTGTGCAGAACATCGTGTATGTATTTGCTTACAATCAACCAATGAAATATTAAAATTTTTACATTTTGTAACTAATAAATTTAAACAGTTTATTTTATTAAACAATATGTTTTGTTTTTGGTTAGTTTTAAAAATATCCTAAATATGTAAATAAAAGTTAGAATCCTAAAATTTACGATAGATTAACGTTAATGTATGTTGAAATAAGGTTAGCTCTCTAGGGTTAACGACACAGTAACACATTTTGTTTGCTATTCGGGAACTAAACGTAAGAATCAATTATGAGGTTTTTTAAAATGTAATGTTCTTATATAATTTCATGTATTTTATATTTCATTGAACTGTAAAATATATTGTAAAATGTAATATAGCCAAAGCATTTTGTTTCATTTTATAATATCCACTTACTTTCAATAATAAAGATAGCTAAATTCCAGGAAATGTTTAGTTATTCAAGCATTATTGTCTTACAATCAAATTAGTTGTACAACTTAAAATTATTTAAACTACTTAGTAGTTGTCATTCAAACCTGACTTTATTATTAGTAACTAAATTAAGCGCTTCAAGCGGAACCAGTTAATTTCATTGCATGTATCAAGCGACCAGTTATTGAATGTCTCTACAAACTAGTAGAACACCAGCGCTTTGTTGATAGCGGGTAAGTAGTATAAAGGCGTAGCAGCACAGAGGAGACAGTGAGACCTTGCTCTGTGGAAGGGCATTTTCACTTTCACGGTGTTCGAAGCGCGTGCAAGTCGAAACCGTGCTTGTCAGGAGGTGCTTGCCAACGGCAGAAACTAGAGCAGAAAAGGTTATAAATAACAGATAGCCTTTAATGAGAAGAAATAAGGCGAGGAGCTTCTAGAAACTGCAGGAACAGCTCTGAGCTGGTAGAAAGTCTCCAGAAAATTTATCAGTGGTAAATAATTAATGATTTCACTAAAAGTGAAATTTGAATAACTTGAAAAGGCCCAGGATAAGCTCAAAAAGATGGCGACTCCAACAAATATTCTGCATGAGGTAATTAAGAGTGTGCAAGCCTACAAAAAAAATCAAAACCCAAATATGACAACAAATATAACTTGGAGGTAAATGTAGGATATATAAATAATTTCACCACACGTATACTAATTCTCAAAATGACTACAAAAAGAATGTAAAATACCGAAGAATTCGAGAAAAAAATAAAATACAAACACACTATTACGAAAATATTTATGATTCGAAATTTTCTAAGAATTAATTTAAAATTTCAGGTATCGTGGACACGGGTTTCTGGCATAGTGGTAGCTGCCGTCAGCTCCCTCTCATCTCACTATAGGCGCAATATGTCACTACTCGAATTATGAGTCCGGCGTTCTATCAGTACGCTATGCCTCTGTCTTAATCAATTTTTTTAATTTTCCTTTTAAGTTATTAGTGTGTGCAAAGTTTCATATATTAAACGTTATATATCAATTTATTAACTGTATAAATGCATTGTGTATAATGGATTTTATTAGCAGTATATAATGCATTTGGACGAAATAGAGCCTTTAAAAGTTGAGATTATCTATTGAAGTGTTTTTTTCTAACAATTGAAGAGCAAGGCACTTTAACAATCAAAGTTAGTCTCGCATACCACTTCCATTGGGCTTTCTCTGAGAAGCATTGGACCACCCTCAAAGAGAATCAAAGTTATTTCTACAGTGATCGTAATTGCAAGGTGGACTTTAGCAATCAAAGCTCAACCTCTTAAACAATACTCGTAGTTCATCTCCAGTATTAGACTAACGTGCTAACACGATATTTCAATGAAGGATGTAAGAAATATTTACTTTTAGCAGTAAGACCAAATTTTAAATAGATAGGTGTACTATTTCGAAAGTATTGACAATTAGGAAGTCTTTAGGAATTAATTTTAAAATTGAGGCAGGATCGATACGTGTTTCTGGCATGTAGTAGCTGTCGTCAGCACTCTCTCATATCATTATAGGCGCAAGATATCACTACACCATATTATGAGTCCGGCGTTCTATCATTACGCTATGGCTCTGTCTTAAACATTTTTTTTAACTTTTCCTTTTAAGTTACAAGTGTGTGCAAAGTTGCATATATTAAACGTTATATATCAATTTATTATTTGTATAATGCATTGGGTATAATGCATGTTAGTAAAAAAAGTCCCTTGCTTGCCATTGACAGATTAAACAGTTAAATAGTTTATCTCAACTTGTAAAGGTGCTACTTCGTCTAAATACATTATAAACTGCTAATAAAATGCATTATACCCAATGTATTATACAATTATTAAATTGATATATATAACTTTGCAACTACTTGTAACTTATAAGCAAAATTATAAACAAAATAGTTTAAGACAGTGGCATAGCTGGCAGCGTCATTGGACTCATAATTAAGTGTAATGATATCTTGGGCCTATAGTGAGATGAGAAAGTGCTGACTACAACTACCACTATGCCAGAAACACGTATTCACCCTGCCATAATTTTTTAATTCATTCTTAAAAACTTTCTAATCATGAAGTTTTTCGAAAGAGTGGACCTACCTATTTAAGATTTGATCTTACTGCTAGAAATAAATACTACTTACATCAGTCATTAAAATATCGTGTTAGTACGTTACTCTAATACTGGAGATGTTCTACAGGTATTGCTTAAGGGGTTGAGCTTTGATTGTTAAAGTCCACCTTTCAACTAAGATCACAGTAGAGACAACGTTAGCCATATTTGAGGGCAGTTCGATGCTTCTCAGAGAAAAACCCAATGCAAAAGTATGAAGTTCGAACTATGAACTTTGAGTATATAATCCATTGCTCTCCATTGATAGATAAAATACTTAAATAGTTCATCTCAGCTTGTAAAATTGCTGTTTCATCCATATTCAATATTTATATATATAGCTAATAAAATGCATTATACCCAATGCTGTATACAATTAATAAATTGATACATAACGTTTAATGTATGCAACTTTGCATACACCTGTAACTTATGAGAAATATTTAAATAAATTAGCTTAAGACGAGGCATAGTATAATCATAAAACGACGGACTCATAATTCGGTGTAATGATATCTTGCTCCTTTATTGAGATGAGAGGTTGCTAGCGTAAGCTGTCGCTATGCCAGAAACAGGTATCCACCCTGCCTCAATTTTTAAATTAAGTTTTAAAGACTTCCTAAAAATCTATATTTTCGAAATAGTGCACCTATCTATTTAAAATTTGGTCTTATTGCTAGAAGAAAATACTACTTACATCCATCATTAAAACAAAAATGGTTCAGATTTAGTCGATCTACATAAATGTTAATACGGTTACATAATTTTCCTCTGATTCGAAAATAAATGAAACAATGGCCAAGCAATATTTAATTAATCCTAATAATTAATAACGAGTTGTTAGATTGACAATGTAACAAAATATAGTACGGTTCAAATTTATTAAATTTGCACCAAGTTTACAATTTATTTTCAAGTGGTAAACTTTAGGCCCAATTCGCAAGTAAATATATAAACTAGTAAGCAAAAATCCAAGAATTGAAGACGTGAAGTATCTTTTGGCGTTAGAGTATAGTGTCAAAATGTCTGAAGTTCAAATGTAAGTAATATTGTATTAACATTTATTGACTAGGTTGCAAATCTCAAACACATTAAATTCTAAAATTTTTTCTTTTATTTATCACTAATTTTATTTAGATAAATAACTGCACTGCTTAATTTTTATTCGCAATTATTTTATTTACTTGAAATTTATCGCATGTTAATATTAATGTTCATGAATGTATTGAATAAAGATAATATTGAGTTTTATTATTTTTTGTGTTAAACTGACCCGAGTTAACTGTGTTACTTATTAAATTGTCATAAACAAATAAATTATTAAATCAAATTTTGCAATCCATTTTCTTTATAGGGTTAAATCGGTATTAGTAAAATTTATTTATCTAGTAACAACTCACTCTGTTATTTTGTCACAAAATAAACGTGAAAATAAAATCACTTGGAGAAAAAAGATGAAATCCCATTACGTAGTTCAAAAATATCAAAGAAGCAAAAGCATGAAACAGTTTTCTTCGCAAAATAAAGGAAAAAATAAATAAAAGCGAATTACATGAAAGCCATTATGTAAGATTATTTCGAAACTTTTAGACGTAACATGATCTTACTAGATAGATGTTTAAAATTTATAACACAGATTGAAGTAACTTTCGTCAGGTCCATCTTTTCCTGCTACGTGCTATTTTTCGAACAGAGCAAAGTTCTCCACTTTCGTGCGGCATCTATCTATGAAGCGCGAGCGAAATTGTAAAACTAAATAGAATTTAAGAAGGAACAAAATTCGCTTAAATTGAATTATACTATTTTTTATTATATTTTTGCATTTATACTGTACTATGCTATATAAACTTGAATCCTCGAAATATCTACACTCGTATTCGGTAATAATTTATCCCTAATAAATGTTTGTAATAATATTATAGAAACAGCTTATAATAATATTAAACATTTACAACAATATATATATAAATAGGATATATGTATATTGTACAAAGTATTCATAACAATGTCAGGCGATGTCAAAAAAAGTCAGTAAAAAACCATGTAGCATTTCGACACCCACTGTCCTTTGGTTGGAATATTTTCATATTTAAATTTGTGATATGGAATTGTGTGAGCCCCAACCGGATAAATAAATTCTACGCACAGTTAAAACAAACTCAATTCAACCGGGAATGGTACAGCAATTATTTATTTGAGGCGTAGTCAAAATTAATAAAAGGTTATTTGGGGACTCTAATCAATTCTTACACTAATAAAATTGACAAACTGAAAAATAATTGTTGGAACCTTGCTTGATTAGAGTCTAGATTTAACCTTAATAAAATAAGTAGGGTCCATGAATTAATTAAACACAGTTGAAATATAACACAATTCATTTTTATCGCCAAGTACTTTATTTTACATGCATGAATAGTTACAGGGGTTCAAAAACATAAAACAAGTACTGTCTAGGATTTATTTGATATACATATATGTAAATGTTAATACTCAGTCGAAAATAAATAAAATAACGACCAAGCAACACTTAATTAATAATAAACAAGGCATACTAAGTTTCAACAAACGTTTCTTGCATGTCACTTCTGCTTATTCAAACGTATCACTAAAATTATTTTTGTAATCCCTCTAACACAAAGGACCACAAAACTTATTTGCGTAAAACTCTAATTTCTTTCTTGCCTTTGCTCCTAGCTTCTTTCGTCGCGCACGATTCCCTTTCGCTCTCAAGCTAACGCGTTAATGCTGAAGTTATTATGCGTGTGTACTTTTCTAATATAATGAACCTCTATTTCACTTAGACAATCTTGTCCTTAGATCATTTAAACTATTTAAAACTCTCTACAGTATTCCAAGACTTGAATACGTCTAATATCTTTCTGGCATTACAATATTAAATAATAAATAAAAACTCCAGAATTTTTTGACCAATTTATTTAAAGGATTTTATTTAGAAACACTTAAAAGATTTTAATTATTCTTTATATTCAATTAGGATGTAACTCTTAATCACTATGCACAAGTGTGTGTAAGTTAGTTTTGCTATAACTACTTGCTTGGCTTGATGATGGCAATGCGGTAGTTTTGTAAAACTTGTCATCATAAGTTTTTTTTTAAACTACCGCATTTGAACCTCCTAGTTATAAAACTGAATTTCTGAATAAAATTATCCGCTTTAAACACCTCCTAAAATTATAATTTCGGCCTGCCACTGATAACAAGACTTATTAAATTGCAGGCAAACTTTCTTATAAATCTCCTAAAACGATAATATTATTTCCTAGAAAAAAATATCTATCTACTTGTTCAGTTAATATACATATCGATATGTTTACGACCGGTTACCATGGCAACCAATGTAGAGTTCATAAGATACTAGAGACTATACCTTTGGAGCCATTATAGTTGGACCCTTCATCATTTTAAAGAAAATTACAAGTGCTATCCAAATATATAAAAATATACAGGGTATTACTACAAAGTTGCTCGTAAATTTTTTTATTGCCCTAAATTGGTTAAGTTAATTCAGTAGTTCATACTAGCAAAATTGATATCCTTTAGTTCTACATATGTACCCCAACTTTCACAGAGACCGATATAATTAGAGAAGTACAATTTTTATTCAAGGTCAAATTATTTCCAGGGTTTGGTTTGCGATTTTTTAAAAACGCTTACTTGCTTAACTATTAATGGAACTTTTGACACAGGAAATTAAGAAAATTTTACAGCGAAAGTTTTCGAGAAAATGGATCGTAAAATATGCTAAACAAAAAACAATGTAAGCAGTATTTACTTTTTCGTAGTAAAACGAATTATTAAGTAAGTAGGTATTATTTCGAAAATTATAATGAAAAGGGTATTTTAATAATTAGTTGTAAAAATTGGGGCAAGGTGGACACGTGTTTCTACCATAGGCTTATTGCTGTTATCAACACCTTTTTTCCAAATATTGCCGTAAGGTCTCATTCCATCGGACTATGAATCAGAAATTTAACAATTCCGCGATGAATGCCCGTACAAACCAACTATTAAAATTTCTCATTTAAACATTGTTTTTATGTAAGTTTGCATACATTAAGACGTTATATTTTGAATTATTCGCTTAATGCTCATCTGGTATAATGTACTGTATCAGCTATATGTTATGAATAGCTGATGATACCTTTAACAAATTGAGATGAACCATTAATGTATACCAATGAAGCAATGGACTTTAACAATCAAAGTTCACCTCGTATAATACTTGTATTGGGGTTTTTTTCTGATAAGCATCGGACCATCATAAAGATGGTCCAAAGTTGATTCTACAGTGATGTTAATAGAAAAGGCGACTTTAACAATCAAAGTTCAAAGCCTTAACACATGTGGCTCATCACCAGTATTAGAGTACGTAGTAACACGATACATGAAGATATGTAAGCAATATTTATTTTTGGGGGAAGTCCCGACACGAATTTATCTATATTTAGCACGAAACTTGAAACGCATGATATGTCGGTAGTGCAGATTTCTTCATTTTATAATAGTATTATTTAACGCTAGATGTCACTAGATATTACCAGATCCTATATACAAATAATATAAGGGGCGTTTCAAAAACCTACGTTAGATCTTCGTAGAGATGCATTGTATATACTACATAAAACACATATTAATTAAGGTAATAAATGGTCACTTCCACTCTCAACTTCGGATTGTAAAAATTAATTATCGGTCCCGAAAAAAAACCATTTCCAGTTTAAATTTTTTTTCCAAAATAGCGTCAAGTAATAGCAGAACGAATTTATACTAAACTAAAGTAATAAAAATCTATTGATATTTAAATCTGGTGGTAAAATAAAACTCAAATAAATGTTATTCACATTTTCATTAACAAAACATATTTATTTAGAAAATGATCTTTTATTCATGTGTTTTTGTATAGTATTTTAAAAATTTAACAACGTATACAGTTTATTTAGAATAGTACCGCTTAGATATTCTTATCTGAAAAGCGATAGATCAAAATTTGCAGTCTTGATGTTATTTGAAAATTAATTGAAAGCGTAGAGAATAATTTCATAAAAAAGAATGTATAGATAAATTTACATTTATTTATCTAAATATTGAATCGACTTTAGCAGGTATCCCATTAAAATCTGTTGCTATCAGTCCGTTATTTCTAAGAATGTGCATTCTGATAGTTCAGAATAAAATCCACTAGAATGCAACTGCCTCTGAAGTATTCACTGCAACGCTAATGTCAGCGATAATACTATGTGGAACACACTGAGACCATCCAATATGCTGTCTAGGGATGGAAATTCAATCATGTACATCAAATTACCGCTAAATAGCATAATGTTACCAGATAATTTTTGTTAAATTATTTGTACTTGGCAGAAGAAATGGTAACCAATCTGTAATTATCATTGGCAGCCTATATATTAATGTATTTAAATCCATGTTCCAAACAAATTTCAAATAAAAGATGTACAGCTTGTAACGTACAATTAAAAATGTTTAAAGCGACGGTCACACTAAGCTGATTTGCCACTCACTGGTTGCTCTTGACTAGCAACAAAAGCTGCCAGATAGCACAAGCATTATACAAACTGCTACCAACTGTAGTTGGTTTGGAAGTTTTGAAGCGTTGAGTATTTATTTTTTATTTTTTTGTAACTATTGCTCTCATGAGGTAAAATTTGAGACAATCGATAATAATGGAATTGGATTAAATTGGATGAATTGAATGGAACTGGATGAAATTTGTTACTTTTAAATTTAAATACAAAAGAACGCAAATGGTTTCGCAGTTGGTTAGAATGAAGAAATCAATTTGGAGGTCAATCAAAACAAATTAAAGAATTGTATGCCGAGGACCCTTGCTATATCTTCAAGATATTAAAAATGAGGACACAAAATTGTATACAAGCGTCCCACAAACATTGATGTTCATAAATTTCTAAAATAAAATAATTTATTTTATATCTATTATTAGCTACTAGATTTTATAAATCAACCACTAATAAAAAAGTAAACGATAAATCAAAATATAATAAGCAAATAAAACACAATGAATTGATAAGATTACGGACGCTGGTGCAAAGGAGATTAGTTGTTGCTTGTCTGTCGCTGGTTGTAGCTCGTGTGATTGGGTTACATGATCGTCAGTAGCGCTAGCAAAGTTAAATTATTTAACTTCATCAGCCGTTGCTAAAATGCATACGCTGCTGTTGGTAATAGCAATCGTAGTGTTTCATACGACGTTCACTTGCCAGCCGCCGGCCTACACCAGCCGCTGGCTGCTAGTAAACCAGCCTAGTGCGACCGCCGCTTTAATGTTACATAAATCAGCTGGCGGTAAAAATTCACTTTCTGCCTGGACTGATATTCGTCTTTTTGTTGTAGTTCTCATTGTAGTTGTAGTTCTCCTTGTAGTTGAAGTAGTAGTCATTGGTATAAATAATGGTAAGCTTGAATGACATGTTCACCATCTCGAAATAATACTAGCTATTCGAGTAGCTGATAATTTCGAAACAATTTTGAAGTTTTTCAGGAGAATGACTATTTCCAAGCGCATGTCCAATCTGATGAACCAATACTGACAGTAAATATTGTTTGTTGGAATCAGAGTTAGTACATTTCAGATCGCAATTTTGACACAAACTAATATGTATCTCTGTCAAATTACGATCTGTGGAAGGAGGTGCAAAAGCGTGTACACTATCTGGAATGTGACAACCTAAACGACCATAACAAGCCTATAACAATTTTAAATATACGATCGAAACAATTTCGACGTTATGACCAATTCCAATTACCTATATGATGTACATTTTTTGGAAACGATGTGATGGTTCGCGTTTAAAAGGCAATAAAATATGTGGATTTCTCATTGTACGTGTAAAATGTATATTTGCTGTATAATTGCTGTATAATTAAATCATTCTATTTTGTTGAAACAATGAATAGAAAAATGGTTCATCATGGTTTCCACAGCGATATTGACGAATAGATGTTAATGTTCCATTATTTACATAACCATCCCTCGGTAAGGAGAAATATGACGGATAAAGCCTGCATTAAATCTTGATAAGCTATGTTTCGTAGTTGTGTATTAGTTAAAAGCAATGCTTCATTATCACTTTCGCTTTCAACAGTAGTGTTTACTACGTCTACTTGGATGATGTTTAACCTCCAAATATCCATATTTCGATAGAAATATAATTAGTTCTAATAAATGTAGATGTTATTATTGCTTTTACCCAACATATACGTTTTGTGGAAAAATAAGGTGTTCATTTCTGCTAAAACTGCTTATTTCTGCTATATAATTGCTTAAAAATCTAGGTAAGGATAAATGCGCGCATTTCTAGCATTTGGTGGAGCCTTCGTCAATACCCTCTACTTAGCAAATTGCATCACTACACCGGCTTGCGAGGTCAGCGTTTAACAACTGCGTTGCCACCTACTAGACAGATTAAACAATTTGAAAATTTTCTATACAATGTGCATATGTAGCATTGCATATCTACGTTATTATGCGATTTTTTATATTTATCTACCTTACCTAGTGCATCTACCATTACTTGCAATTTGATTATCTTGAACACGTTCGAAAATAATTGTTCGAAGAAATTAACACATCAATTTTCAACAAAACGTATATGCTGCGTAAAATCAATACTAACATCTACATTAATTTCAACGTACGGAATAGTGCAAATAAGTAATACTAGAGATGATATAACAAAGGGATGTAAAAGGGTGAGTTAATTAGGATTATAAGCCCTATAACATAAATACCTAATTGTTTGAATTTGTGTGCATCTTCGTAAATTCTCTCACAGGTGGTAGCTTCTTAAACTGCATTCAAATATCAAATATATAAAATTTTCAAATTGTTTAAACAGTCTAGGTCAGGGGTTGCCAGAACTCGTTTGACCCTTTAGGCCATATAAAATTTTGCCAAAAAAAATTGGACCACAAACAAGTATATTTTTTTCTTAAAGAATTTTCAAGATGTTCATTGAATAGGCTTGTGCTTAATTTTCCCATCGTAAATTTCATCCTCGAAAAAAGCTTTTCACAAATATAGGTACTTCCAAAAAGCGATGCCATGAATAAGGCGTGATTATGAAGCAGGGGATATTTAGTTTTCG
>WYDF02074471.1:0-11341 GCA_009867245.2 Adranes taylori
AATATGTAATCGTAAGACATTAAAATAAAAATAAAAAAGCTAGGAGAAATAGAAATGGTAAAGTCCGACAGCTTCTACAAACCTACACACAAACCTACAGCTTCTACAAACCTACACACATCTACACATATAAAAAAAACATCAGACAAGTTACGCACCAATAGGAAGCGAGCAACATATGATCACATCAAAAGCTTTGTACTTGCCGAAACGACAAGCGGCTTGTTTTATCTATTAAGAAAATAAAGAAAATAAAATAATATATATAATTTTTATAAATTTTATAAAAATAGAAATATTTAATATCCAGAATTGTCGTATTTAAAATTTACGGTGTCTAGTTTTTTTATGAACGAAGAAAGGCGACCGGTTAATATATATTTTTCTTTTGTCGGCTTATGTAAATGTGGACAAGAAATTTCAATCTACCATAATTCTCTGAATGTTCATTACGATTTTTACCCTTTTGGCGCTTAACAATCTGATTGGATATTATTTTTAACGTGTTTTGAGTTTTGAGGTAGGCGTTTTTTTGAGATATTTTGATATTTTGGCCGCATCAAGCTGCTATTTCCACCACTCGTGTGATCACCACCTATTATAAACTACCACTACTTGCATTTTCACTAGATAACTGTCAACGAAAGAATGCAACTTTGATCCTTAAATTTTCTTAACGTATCAGGAAGAAACTTTTGATTGGTCGGAAGTATAAACTTCCTAGACATTTTGTAGTCGGGCCTTCTTTCAAACTCCGCCACTTTTGCGGCAGGCGCCGTCGAAAACCATCGGTTTAGGCAACAAGCCACAGCTCAATGGATTCATCAGGAGCAGCTTCCTTCCCAGAAAATTCACATAAAAGGAGCCATCCAGGCCAGTGATCCAAGAGACGCAATTTTCGAGTTGTTGTATTTGGATGGCTGCGAGAACTCAATCGCGCTAGTCCAAAGCTTTAATTCTGAAATAAGACCTAGTCAATTCCTTTTGGTCAGAGAGAATGATCACAGCCAGTATTGATCTGATCCTAAAGCATTATAGTAAAATTTAAAATATTCAAACGACACATTAAATGTACGAAAATAAAATAAGTAAATTAAAATTCTACAAAATAAATTCAACTTCTGCGAGACGAAAAAAAGGTTAAGTATCCGAAGACACATCTTCTGCAGAATCTTTCGTTTCCCAATTAATTACCATTTTCTTCTACTCTTATTCTCATATTATTTTCCCATTATTCTTGACATTGATGCAAGATATGGAGAGTCACACGAGAAGAAGACGTTGCCAGAACGAGGACATCACCGACGCCGTTTCAGTACTTCAACAGAGACCAAATTCATTCCGTCAACGGAAATTATTAGTCAATATCTACAGCTTCATTATTCATCAAGGAAAACCTCGTTATCGTAACGTTTGAATGCATTTCTACACCTGCGCGCTTATCTACGAAAATCCTACGCCAACAGCGCATCGATAAAGTTCTACATCTTCCAATGTTCGATTCGATCTTCATGCACGTATTATTCAACCAAGAATCATTTATTTAATCCAGTCAACTTCAACGTCGTTGGTACAGAAGAGAAATTTCGTTTCAGAACCGTACTCGTAGCTCAAGACAAATAATACAATAAAATACGAGTCATATTTAGTTCGCCACTCTTTATTTGCTTTATTTTGAAATGGAAAAAGAGAACTGGATCAGCCTAACACATTTTGAATTATATTTTGAACAATAAACCACTAGAACAATGAACCAAACTATTTGAACTTATTAACTATGCCTTTCTATTTTCATCATAAACTGAATACTTTATTATAAAATTAGAAAAACCGAATTCCTAACCCAACCTTGAATCTCATGCAAGAGCAAATAGTTACAAACAGAATAAAATATAAAAAGCAGTATAGTAATTATAAACAAATTACGATCCTGCTTTGGTTAAGTCAAATAAAAGAGTAGCAATATTCAGAGAAAATTGAATCGGTATTAGGAGAACCTGACTTGGCAGCTAGTTCAAACGTAGTACTGAAATTGGCCCAATCAATTCCTGTGGGATCCAATCATTTATTATACTTTGATAACTGGTTTACGTCACTTCGTTTGATGACAACTTTAGCAATGAAAAAAAATATTTTGCTTGGGAACCGTCAAAATCAATCGTTTGCCTGGCATCTCACTAGTCAAAGACAACGATTTGATGAAAAGAGGAAAAGGGTCCCATCACGAAGAGACTGCTCTAGTTGAAGATACTGATTTGATTGACTCGCTAATTGCACTGTACAGAATTCACTACAGATGGAAAAAATATTATCACAAATTATTTTTTTATTTTATAGATGTGACTGTTGTGAACTCTTGGCTATTTTATTTTACTGTAGAGACTGCGAGAGCCTTCAGATACCAAAAAAAAAAACGATCCATAGTCTGCAAGAATTAAAAATGAGCATTGCCGAAGCTCTTCTTCTAGAAGGAAAAAGTAATGGACCAACAAAAAGAGTTTGCTGTTGAGTACTGAGTACTGAAAGAGTACTGATGTTGAGTTTGCTCACAAAAAGAGAAGAGGCCCTGTCACCAAAAGTATCCCTGGAAGAGATATCCGTTTGGATGGTCTTCACCATTACGCTCAGGTCACGAACAGAGGAAGATGCGAAAATGTAAATTGCAAGAGTGCACCAGTATTTTTCTGCAGCAAATGCAAAGTTCATCTGTGTATCACAAAAGAAAAAAAAGTTTTGTTCAATTTCACACTACTAAAATTATAAATAAATAAATTTTATATTATATTTTATAAATATAATAAGTTTTAAATTTTTTTTATTTAATAATAAAATAAGATGAAAAATAATATAGAAATGAAGGTGCATTTTTTATTCTTGTATTCTGAACCCAGGGACGAGTGTGACAATTTAGTTACATTTAAAAAACTTTACAAATTTTCAATTTTTTTAAATATATTTTTTTCGCTTAAGGTTCAAAAATTAAAAATTCAGGCGTTATAGGGTTAAGTCAATCATCCATTTATCATGCTATTCGAAACGGAAGTGTATTATCTGCCAGCGGATTCTTCCAAAAGTAAAATAGCTTGAAGAAAATTGCGTTTTGTATTTCAAATAGAATCTGAGATTTGCTACTCATATATTTTATGTTTGCTAAAAAATAGCTTTGTACCACAAAATGTAGATAACACTTGATGCGATTATTTTCCAACACTCCCTAACTATAGTATACATCAGACAACACCATACTAATAACAACGCCAAAAAGTAACTAAATGCTGTAGGGGTAGCCATCCAGACGCAGACGTTACATAACAACTTCATTGGGGCGACATTAATTTTGCACCTCATGTCTCGAATTTACTTCATAACTTTCCATCTCCTCGGCGATCCTCTTTTACATCATTCCCTTGTTTCCCAGACGTAACGTTTTTGACGTGCAATGTTTTCACCCTCTTCGTATATGATAGCTTTTGCTCTATCTTGCTCCTTTAAAATCATGTCCGTTTTTACTCTTTGCAAGTTTTCGTGTTGGGGGTTACTTTCCACTGTACTCATAATAAGGCGAAGTTATGCAAATAAGCGACTTCTGGCTAAGAACGAAACTTTACGTTTATAAAAATATTATTACTATCTTCAAAGTATTTATATTGTATTTATTATAAATCAAGGATTCTTAGAAGTTTTGTGACCCTACATGAACAAAGTAGGCGTGGCTCTGTACTTGTAGTTGTATAATCACCAATAATAATGGCACTAAATTAGTTAAAACAAATTAGAAAGGATTTAAAAGCACAAAACAGAAATGCTGAGAATTTATTGGCAACGGTAGGGATTATTTTTAACATATGCCAGATAAACATTTTTCGACACAATTGTAAGACACATCTTTCTGAATTCCAAGAATTGGAGATTCCCAATCAGATTACACAACAGGAATTTGAATAATAACACTACACAAACATATGAGAGAAGCTTTTAAATTCTTTGACCGAAACAACAATTTTGCTTGTTACCACATCTACAAATGTAAGTATCTTAGACACTTAATTATTTGATTTATAGTTGAAAGTGGCAAGTATAGACATATGTTTGCAAAGAACTGGCATGTCGTAAAGAATATTGATTAATCCCCTCACGTATTAATAAATTGGACCATATCAATAACAGTCAATAGTTCCAATTCAATTTTTATAATTTTCAACATGGCATTCCAGCTTATACCTGGCGCCGTATAATATTGGGCAGGATCCAATTATAGGGTTTATCACACACACATTGAAATTTCTCGAAGATATCAACGAATAACAATACAGTAATATCTACTTTCAGTAAATATGGATACATTCCTTCAATATGCCGCGGATACAGAGACCATGAATACGGAATCGTAATTTGTATGGGATTCTAGGGGATGCGTTCCAAGGTTAGAAAATTATAAAGAATATCCTAATAAAAACAATTTAATGAGAGATTTTTGAAGAATATTAATTATTATTATCAGGCTTAGGCAATGGCTTAGCCTTAGGTGATAATTTTGATACAGGCTTAGGCAAATGGTTCAAAGAATTTAGTATTTTTTCATGTTTCGTCGCTTTTAAAAGGGGTTTCAATTCGGATTGATATTCAGTTGGGGCACTAACAATTTGCCTTTTAAAAACTACACCTCTTTCCATAGTCGGATCAATTTTTATGAAGATAATTGATGATGAAATCTTCACTTTTTTAATAGAATAGCCATTTTTATCGTTACATATGCCATTTCAGTCTTTTGAATTCTGAGGGTCTAGAGTTGGGCCGAAGGTGGCATATGTAATGACAGAACTGGCTACGCAATTAAAACAGTAAAGGCTTCAATATTAATGAGATCATGAATTACATGATCTCATTAATATTGAGATCATTAAACCGAATCTATGCTCGAATAAAGGAATACAGTAATTAATGAGATTCTACTGTATAGATCATTAGAGAAAACGCTTCATTTAAGAAATAGACAGACGTTCTGTGGCGTTAGGCATAAGCTTCTTAGAATTTAATGATCTAATTCTATAGAACGTACGTCGATAGACTTCACAAGACATTTCCTTCTCCTGCCGTTCAGTTGGGAAAAGCCAACAGACAGCGGCCAGCAGAAAATTCTTAGGTTTTAAAGCAAGAGAGAAATAGAGATTGAAGAGCCACTATTGTCGTAGGCAAGAATTTGGGAGCGTACAGCGGATTCTCTCTTTGTGAGCTGCAGCAACGAGCCAGTTTTAGGTCGGTCGCTGACCATCTTCAGCAGTTCCTGTTTCAGTTTACAAGTCGTAAATCTAAATAATTTACGATTAATTTAGACTTGAGAAATGATCGTAAACAATCAGTAATAAAATAATTAATATAGTAATGTATGAAGATAGATATTAGATTCATTTAAAGAATAGAAATAAACTTAGATTTTATTATTGCACAATCAATATTTATTTAATGACGCAATCTTGCGAAATAATTGTACTGTAGTCGAAATCCTCTAACAATATAACTAAATTGGCTAATCTAATTCATCAAAGAAATATACTATGCCATTAAATATAATATAATATACAACCTAACCAATTATAACAAATTAGTTAAATCAAGGAAAAAATATACATTATCCAATATATAATCTTAATACTTTAACGTAAAAAAACCATAAAGAATAGCGGTGAGATCACAGCTTCCGACAACCCTACACATACATCTATACAAGTAAAGATCAAACAAGTTGTCATGTCAAAGCTTTGATACTCACCACCGGTCATAAAACGGCAGCGGCACTCATTTATGTATAGTATACGAGATTTTTTTACGTATCCGATATGAGCAACAACTTTTCTTTTTTTTATCATTTTAAAATAACGTTTATAATGATTCTCTTTGTCGTTGAATATTTGTTTCAACAAGAATCACATCAAGTATTTCACCTACCACTTTTTCTGTATGACGGGTAACCTTTTTATCTTTCAACAAATCTGATTGGATATTAGTTTAACGTAGTTTTGAAGGACGCGTTTTCTATGCAATACTTTAAGATTCTGACCGCATCAAGATACTATTTCCACCGCTTATGTGACCCACCACCATTTCGAAATCAGCATTACTTGTATTTCACTAGATAACTGTCAACAAAATAATGCAACTTTGATCCTTAAATTTGCTTAACGTATCAGGAAGAAACTTTTGATTGGTCGGAAGTATAACCTTCCTAAAAAATTTTGTAGCAGAGACTTCTTTCAAACGCCGCCTTTTTGCGGCAGACGCCGTCGAAAGCCATCAGCGTGGGCAGCACACCACAGCTCAACCGAGTCATCAGGAGCAATTCGCTTTACAAAAAATTCGCATAAAAGGAGCCCTTCAAGCTAGCTTTCCTCAGGCGCATTTTTGGATCTGACGCTAGTTGCTGTTGAGTGAGTGTAGTCGCACACTTTAACTGGCTGAACTATCCATTATGTATCTAAGCCTATTCATGTAGAGTGAGCATAATTTGCACTTGTGAATCTGCATAGCATCCAAGTAAGCGCCGTCAACCAAAACACTTATTTCATTTACATTAAATTCAAACAGTAATTATCAAAGTTCTATACATCGAGTCAAATACATACAAACTACATTATTAAACATTTCGGCGGAATCTTTCGCTCTCTTATCGTCATCTCCATCATTTAATCTTTAATTCTTCTATTTTCACTCATAAGCATATTTCACGCCACTTGCCTTATATCTATCTACGTATTCAATGAGAAATCGAGGAGTCCAGAAGCAGAAGAAGAGGGACGCCAAACGTCTGTCGTATCAAATGAGTTGAGGTGAAAGCGACGGAACACCTGAGAGACCTATCAAATAGCGCTGACCACGCACCCCGCGGGTGCAGGAGAACATCGCAGACGCTTGTTCCGTTACTACGTCGGCGATAGCGAGTAGTCTATACTTCGCTATCAAAATATATTTCTTTTCTACGACATAACAAATTCCAGCACATCTTCAACACCGTGCCTAGCTCCATATCTACACTAAAACTTCAATATTCAATCATCTACTTTCACCAACGTCATGGAGAAGTAAAAAGGAACATTCACGTCACCACCACAAGAACCATTTAATATCTAAAATTGAGTTAACATTTCTTTTTGTTCGCAACTTTTATTTGTTATTTTTGTAAATGGAATGGAATCATCTGAACAATTTCTTTGCATTGTATATATATAGAAGCTAAATATTGTCAGTTAGTTAAAAATCGCGTTTAGAGACTTTATTTTGACATTATAAATATTGGAACAATAAACAACAATTATTTAAACATGTTATTCCGTACATCATTATATAATGTTTAAAGTACGTTGTTATTATTATAATTGAAAAGAGTGAGTTCTTACCAAACCCTGAAAACCTCATGCACGAGCATCCTTCATGTTACAACAATAGAATAAATTATAAAGCAGTATGGTAGTTAAAGGGAAGTAAACAAATTACAATCCTGCTTTGAATACGTCTGTAACAACTTTGTTTAATAAAAACGCTTAGCAATCGCTGCACGTTCTCAGTACTTACTTAAACTTCAAGTAAAGAAATTAATTATGTTATTATTTGTCAAATTATTATTTGATCTATTTTGTTTAGACTAGAGAAACGATCGCAAACAATCAGTAATAAAATAATTAATTTAGTAATGTATGAGGATAGATATTAGATTCATTTAAAGAATAGAAATAAACCTAGATTTTAGTATTATACAATCGATATTTATTTAATGACGCAATCATGCGAAATCTTCCTATCTTGCAAAATAATTGTACTGTACTAATACGTACATCGATTTGTAAATGTAAGTCAGAGTATTTACCAACAGGTTCAATACCGAAAGTATCCCAAGCATTGTGGCCATGTAAATACTCTTCGTCAGTTGCGAATTTACAGAAAGTCTCGAATTAGTAATATTAGATAAGTCTTTTTTATATGCAATAATTTTGAAAACCAGAATCTTCATTAAGGATAGAGATTAGAGCATTGTGATCTCAAAATGGATTGTGACTAATCAGTATCTATGATTCAGTACCCATGATTCAGTATCTATGATCAATACCGATGATTCAAGTTCAGTTAAAACAAAAAAACTAAAAGACTTTTAAAACAGCAAAAAGGCCTTTGAAGAAATGGACCAACAAAATTTGTGGTAAGCTTATCAAAATACTATATGTTGCTAGGAATAGCTTGAAAAATCTACGGGATGATATGGCTACTTATTTCGCACAGTATAATAAAAATATAGCTGAAGTATTTGTTACGATAAAGTTTCCTTCTCTATCTCTGAAACTCTGCATGCGTCTTATGAATATAAGATACTTACCATATTATCTGCTCCAAAGGGATAACCCAGCATCAGTCAGATGAGCTAGCTAGTACGCTCGAAATGGCTAAGACAAAAGATTCACAATTTCGTGCGTCGAATGAACTAGAACTACACATCAGAGTATAATATTGAAAGCGAAAATGAATATCATTTTGCTAACATTTTGTGTTGTAAGAGAGACGTATACATATTTGTTTCCTTATCAACCACTATATGAATAGGAATAAGGGTTGTGATATTCATATATTAAGATGGATATGCGAAGTAGACGTGATATTTGCTTTAGAATTAACGTGGTGGTTTCAAGATGTTTATCTAACGGAAATTAGTTTATAAGGATTGATTTGTTAATGATGCAACTAAAGTTAGCAAAACTTAGTACTTTTAAAATTTTTAGAATAATGAACTTTCTATTTTGTTAATACCCATCTGGATATAGATTCCAAATATTTTTTTCAAACCACACACAAATGTGCTTTCTGATTCCCAGCTTTTCAGTTTCTTGGACATATGTTCTTTTATGATTTGCTCTAATTATTGTCATTCATGAAATCCTAGTTTAGCAATTGTTTGCGATTCTAGAGGTATACGAGGATTGTCCGGTACTTACGTGGCCTAACAAAGAAAACGCAAGTTTTTTTTGACAAAAAACATTTTATTGTTCAATATAGTCGATGAATCCTCGTATAGTGAAGTAATGCTTTTGGATTCTCCTCTCTAGAATTTTGTCGCCGTGTACAGTGATAGTTGTGGAGCTCTATAAGAGAAATTTCTGGTGATTTTGAAACCCGTATGTGATTTCACACTGTTTAATATATATTTTTTTAACCGAAGTATTTCTGCGGCACTAAGACACACAATCTGGAGAAACGATTGCATATCGAAAGAAACAAAAACAATAATTCAAATTTTCAACACATTCAAATTTGTGACATGGAATTGAGTTAGTTTTAATGAGATAACTCAGTTTTTGTCTAAACACAACTCAACTTATCTGGGAATAGTAGAGCAATTTTTAATGATTGATTTAGGAGCGTACTTTAAATCAATAAACAAATTAGGGTGTTTTAATAAATTCACACATTAATAAAGTTCACAATTAAAGAATGATTTATGGAACCTTGCTTGAGTAAAGCCAAGATTCAATCGAAATAAATCAAGAACGGTCCAAGAATTAATAACGTATAATCATAATAAAACACTATTGGTTTTAAAATTCTCTTCTAAAAATAACTTAATTTATCTTACATGCAACAACAATTATTGTGGATGTGTCAACTCTATTTAATAATAAAACAAATAGTGGTTAATATTTATTTTGTCTACATAGATGTTAATACGGATATAATACAATTTTCCCCAGTACGCAAATAAATTAAACTACGACCAAGCAACATTTAACTGATACTAATAATAAGTTTCCAATGATAAACTTTGGTCTCAATTTGTGAGTAAATATAAGAACTATTAAGCAACATCTAAATATAAGTTAATTGATTGTTAGGTTGTTATTAAATGAAAATTAGTTACACTGAATAAAATTATTTACTCAGAATAAAATGAAAAACTTAAGATGTTTCAATTTCTTAATCAAAGATTAATAATAAAATAATCGCCTACTTACATCTGAACGTGTGTCATAATTCTCACGCCGACACAAAAAAATTATAAAGGAAAATACGCATAACTGATTTAAAATACGAGAGATAAACTGGTCAAGACTGGTAAAAATCTGTCAAGAACAGGCAACCTTCTTCGCTTACATATTTTCAGGTAGGCTAATCACGTAACATTTCACAATAGTTTGAATGTATCTCGCTTTTACTCATTAGAACCCCATTTCTTAAATTTTCTCTCTCTCTCTCTCTCTCTGTCTCTCCAACTAACTTCTTGAACGAAAAACGCGTATTCTCTACGTTCGCGGGTTTAGGTCAGGGGTCGTTTTCATTCGCGAAAAGACTCTTGTCTCTTCTCCTAGTTTCTAGTTTCTTGCGCCGCGGCTAGTTTACCCTTCATCTACAAAGTAAGACATGCGTTGTGACCCATGAAATTAATTTATTTAACTTGCATAATTAATGAGGTAATAATGATAGGTTGCTACATTATTTTACGGAATTTATTGCTCTTATTGATTTCCTATCAATTAGACATTATTCCCTATGAACATTGAAAATTTTTAAATCTCTACAGTAGAGACCATAGAATTGAATACGTCTAACATTTGTGTTCTTAAACTATAAGAGCTATAAAACGTGAGATCTGTGGCGACATATGCGGGAAAACAAGAGCAGAGACGGCAGAAACAAAAAGAGCGAATTATACAAATGAAATGATAAAAACAATAGCAGTTAATTCGTTGCCGGATCTTCCTAGAAGCAGTGATATTTGAGATTAATACATAGACATAGAAGTGCGCTGGGTGCGAGCGAGGAGGCGTGGATGGAACGAACGTGAATCTAGGATCAATGACAACATGTTAGCTAAAATCACTTGGAATGGGAAGCATCTGTCGAAACAACCACTAGGACGATCTCCTAAGCGGTGCAAAGAGTATTGGACATCTTCATTCCAAGATGCAGCAGCGAATGGGTAACACAAGTCTAGGACTATCAATAAGAAGAAGAGCAAGTTTAACCAAAGTATTGAGTTGACGGTTCTTATTATTGGTTGTTTTTTGTTGGGAATTCATTTTGTATTCCTGGTTCGCTTCACCCACGGATATCTGTTCTCTTAGATAAGTATATCCGTAAAAAATGTAGTTCAAATTTAAATAAAGAAAATTATTTTAAAAATCATTTAATATTCATATATTTAAAATTATTTATGTATGTGTGAGGAAGGTATATGTATGTGCTTTGGAGGAGGTGGCGAGAGGAGAAAAAAGGAATAGATGGATGAAGGAGCGAAAGGGAGTGTATGAGAGATGCGGGTGGTCGATGAGAGAATGGTATGAGAGGATGATGAATGGAGGCGCAT
>WYDF02074482.1:0-11339 GCA_009867245.2 Adranes taylori
ACAATGATGATGCAGTTAATTATAATTCAAAATTTATTAGGCTGATCCATTTTATTCCATTAAAGGTAAAAGAAATAAAAGAGTGACTCATGCAATATGATTTTATTCTATATAGTTCATTCTTCTTTGGTAATGAGGACGGTTCTTGAGTGAAACTTCTCTTTTATAAAGATGAGGCACAATATTACGGTTGTAGGTGCTGGTTGGATTAAATAGTTGAACGATGGTTGAATTACGGAAATAATAATACGTAGTAGACAATAAGATCATGCACTGCTGAAGACTTAGAATTTTATTGATGCGTTGTGAAGATGTATAATTTACTGAAAAAGAATAAATAATAATGAGTATTCGAAAGATTCAACAGAAGGGCCTTGTTTGATACTTAACCTTTGTTTTATTTTATTGTTCTTGCGTATATTTAATATATCATGATTGTAGGATAAATACTGAATATCTGAATATTGATTACAGCGCTACTTGGATGAAATCAATTGACGGTTGCAATAGTGCTCGTTATCCGACAAAACGAATCGATATGGTCATAAGAATTTAGACTTCGAATTAACACCGCTGCACACCCGAAGACATTAGAAAGCTGCAGATCTTTTATGTGAAAATATCTGGTAGGGGTATGTTTCTAGAGCATGATATGTGGCCAGTGGCACATATGTGTGATTGACGGATAGAGAAGCTTGAGCAAAAGTTTTTCCTAAAATTCTTACGAAGTTTAGAGCTAGTTGAAATCTTAAGGAACGATAAAGCCCTCTCGAAATTCTATGAGGGGGGCATAAGTTTATCCTCTTCTCGTTGTTCCGTGTCAGCGTGCGAGGTCGCGGCTTTGTCGTGCGAAAAAGCTATTTCATGTTCTGTATGAATGCTTTCCCCTTCATTTGGGGGTTAAATATACTTTCTTCTCTCGTAAATTAATTTATATATTATTTCCAAAATGAATATAAATTTGATTAGTCAATTAATGTCATATTAGAAGTAGTAACCTTAATTAATTTACATGAGACATGTTATCCGATATTATTATCTATTGCCATGTTTGACTCTACTAAACTGAATTGTTTTAAAGGTTATGTTAAAATTTTGCTAGACAATGTGTCTTTTGACAATTATAAAGTAATACTAACCTCAAAAGCGCGAGGAAATTCATTTATACACATAAGAAATCGGATAATCTGAACTCTACTGTATTTTAATTGTAACTAATTATTTCTAATGTTTTTAGACATCCGAAGATGCCATATGCATTTCGCAGAAGAGTTTTGCAATCGGCATTTGTATAGCCGGTCTTATTCTCATGATGTGCGTGATTGCCGCTATCTTATGTCTGATGGCCAGACGACGAAGGCCTTCATCGAAGACCACATCAAATCCTAGCAGTTCAATTTATAGCGGACCGTATACAAACACTGCGTACAGTCATACTAGTTGATAGTATTTTATCACGTATTAATTAAGTGAATCGTATCTTTTGACAATACTGATAGTAATAAACGCAATAATTAGTAGTCAATTAATATTTAAATCGAGAACGCGACACGATGTTTTTATTTATTGAATTCATTCGTAGTTTAGATGATTGTAATCGCAATGACTAATCGGAGTTTAAGACTGAATTGTTCCAGTTGTTTAATGCCAACTGAGCATGAAAGAAATAATATGGTGATCTGGTATAATATTCAATCTCTAATATATTCAACATTATAAAAATTACATAAAAATCCAATGTTTATGTTTTATTTCATATGTAAAGGATATATTGCCAAACGATATACGTTAATCATAAAATTGTTTCCTAGCTTAACTCCGATTAATCACTGGCTTACCAACATTGGTTCTATTACCAAATACGGAATTCAATACTGGACTTACAAAGCATAGTTCCAGGACTTTATAAATGTGTGTCTACGTCTTAAAAGTCCTTTGAATTCTAGATTTCAATATGTCGTATTCATGAATAAAAACAAAATCGAGTATATTCGAAAACATTACAAATAGAATTTTTAGTTAATTTATGGGTTCATTATAGAGATTTAATAAAAATATCACGTACAATTTGATGATAATTAATTCAAATTGTAATAAATGAATGTAAAAAATTCTGCCATATTAACGCACTTTGTCACTTATAGTTTCTAGCTTTGAATGTGAATGATTTGCGCATGGGAGCTTCATTACTGTTTTGTACCTTTAAGGCCGATTTATGTTAGCAAGTACAATGTTCGAAACGTCTACCATACGAGGCACGTCAATGTTTACTGTCATTAATAGATGCATTTATGGTACAACGGGACCGGAGGTTTGTGCTTGGCGAAGCCCGTTTCTTTTCCGGTACTCGCCGCGTTGATATACCGTCTAACATAAACTAAGACCACGTGCAGATCATGGTGACGGCAGTGTATTCAGGGATAGTATTTTTCACCTTACTTTATGCATTGTGCCAGGCGTGCAGCCAAGAGGGAGGGGGAATTTCGGGCTTGAACTTCTATAAAGAGTGAAATTCTCCTTCGCTTTCTCTCTTAGACTACGCTGGATGTACAGCTCACCTTCTTCTTTGTCTAAAGCTACATCGATTGTTACTGCTAATGCAAGTAATGTTAAACTCCTCATCACTTCATTAATTAACGTAATAACTTAGCATATAACTAACACTATTGCCCGACTGAGGATCAGTAACTGGCCCATTATATCACAAATACAAAAGGCGTGACGGGCTCGGTGTCAGTCCGCTCCGTATCGCACACGTCACGTTCTAATATAAATCGCCATTTACTATTTAGATGAAAATGGGACTTCAAATAATCAATATAGATAATATAGGAATAGATTTAGGGATAGAAAAAATTCTATACCCACTATTATGCACAACTATTCTAGAACTAAACGTGTCAAATTGATTCTACGAGGGTGGTTTGACGGAAATCTAGCATAAGTAAGAAAACGCACGTTTTCTTGTTTTTTTTATCATTTATTTTTCAACATAGTTTCCCTTTAAGACAATACACTTTTCAGGTCGACTTTCCAACGTCTTCATCGCTTCCAAAAAGTAAGTGGGAAGTTTTGGTCATCTCTTCATCGTTTATGGCGTCCTCTGATTCATTTTTTAGGTTTGGGAACAGGGTGTCAGAAAGGGCTAGATCTGGTGAATACTGTGGATGGTCGATCAATTCGTAGCCTAATTGGCTCAATTTTGCCGCTCTGGATTGAAGAACTTTTTGCAAGCCAACCAGGGCATTTTTTCTTCAATTCAGCGTCGAAGCGGTCTAATAATGCTGTGTAGTAGGCGTCAGTTATGGTTTTACCCTTTGCGAAGTAATGAATAAGAATAATGTCTTTCGCATCCCAAAAAAAAAACAATCGCCATCAGCTTACTGGCCGATCGGATTCTCTTTGACTTCTTCGATGGGCCTTCACCGCTTTTCCTCCACTGCTTTGACTGTTCCTTCGTCCCCGGCATATCAATGGACCCACGTTTCCCAACAGTGATGTAGCGACGAAAAAAATCCTTCGTATCACGTTTTATCTTCGCCAAAAGCTTCTCCATATCGTCGACAGTGAATAAACGCAGCACCCATCGCGCGGATAGCTTTTTCATATCCAAATGTTTGTGTATGATGGCGTGTACACGCTCAATTGATATGTTTGCAGCCTCTGCTAGCTCACGGAATTTAATTCGACGGTTTGCCATACTCATATGGATATTGTAGACGATTTCTGGTGTAGTGACGATAGTTGAGGGAGGTTGGTTATCACCAAAAACACTCTTACGACCACGAACATATTAAGCTTTCCACAATTTAACTGTTGCTAGCGACGGTGCTTTGATTTCTGCGTTGTCTTTCCCTCTCTTGTGAACTTAATCGCTGAACGATATCACTGAACGATATTCGAATTTTTCCATTTTTCACAAAACACAAAAGTTACTTGCTTGCGACAGCTGTAAAAACCAAACTAATTATTCTGTTTGCTTCAAATTTGACAGACGTCATGTGTTGCATAGCAGATGACAAAAATAATATGGCGTTCGTTGTCATGGAGCGCCATCTATGGAAGCCTAGATTTATGTCAAACCACTCTCGTAGAAAAATAATCTTGATATTGTCTCAGTAAGAATTTTTATTTCAACTCAATATTAGATTACATACGTTCACTAGATAATTTCTAGACCTAAAATTATAAAGAAGACAAAATTGATTTTAAGTACGAACCCATTATCTCATTCTTGAAAATCTTGCTTTCGTAATTATAAGATATTTCAAAATAAAATAAAAATTTTCATAATTTCGTTCGAAATTATATTAATAATTTCGAATAAATGTTTTGCATTTTCCCAGGGCCTCTCGTAGGTTTTACAAAATATCTTTTATAAAGCCTGTCCCACGAACATTCGTCATCCGAGCTCATTCGCATAGCGTGTCGGAGGTCAACTTTGGCCAACATTCGTTATGCGTAATGTTTTGTTGTTCTTTTGGAACAACCGGTTCTTGCTTAACCGTACAATTAGTTTGTAGAGTTTGTCTAGCGTTTCCTCTTGTTCACTATGCCATTTTAATTATAATAACATTGCGAATTTCTACAACCTTTTTAGCAACGTCATCCTCTTTCTTATTCATTCTATTAAATCTTATTTCTTGTCTATTAACGAGACAATTATATACTGATAAAAAAATTCTACAACGCCCTTTATAAATATCACAATCTTTACAAACTATTAGAAAACCATACTTTTCTTTCCAGCATTCACCTCCCAATGATTTGAATTGTTGAAAATTCATATCGGGCCGAATATGGTTTTTGTAAATATCATCAAGATTCAAATCATCCTGAGGAAAAAGCCGTCGTTAAACTAGCACGAATCAAAGGAACGCATGCATTCGTAGATATCCTACTTACTAATGCATGCGTTCCTTTGATTCGTGCTAATTTATCGACAATCAACGGGAACGCATAACGCCAAAGTTGACCTCCCACACGCTATGCGAATGAGCATAGATGACGAATGTTGGTCAAATACACACAAAGTCTAGGACCGGCTTAATATATGTTTGATATTTGATTAATATTGCCATATTAAATATTGGAAGTAGAAATGTAAGTGTCAGTCCCCAACTATAAATAAATTAATACGTGAGAAGCTCTTCAAGTTCAAATCGTTCAATAAACTAATAAATAAAGTGCACTTTTTATTATTATTGTTTTCACATAAAAATAAAGGGCTTTGACCTTATGTAACTAAAATTAACCACGTCATAGGTTATACTATATTAAAAACGTATTTATATAGATGTTAGTGCCATCATTTTAAACAATCAAATTAATTACTGCCTGACGGCAATTCTTCTTCATAAATAACATCGCAATTTCGTTCATAAATAAATCCTTTAATTTTAATCATTATTTTTAAAATAAATGTTTCAATATTGCTTTATAAAAACAATCTTTCATACAAGTCTATAAAAATTTGGAACTCTTTTAAATGTTATAATTTATTTGGACTGTATTTATTCAAAGCTTTGAATATTTAAAATAAATGAATTTAGATTCTAATTCTTCAAAGCTAAGTCCAACAACAAATACTTACACAAAACATTCATAGAACAGCTCACAAACATAGCAAACTCCACACCTACTCTCAAAGACTTTAGCATCAACACTACACCCCATCAATTCTCTCTTTTATATAAGAAACATGACTAAAGAGTTGTACATAAACGCCTACAGAATATAATAGATGCATAAAATATAATTCCGGAAGTCCAACATGGCTTCCGGAAAGAACACAGTATAGTACACCAATTCGTAAGTCATAGAACTCGCGGCTGACGGAGTAAACCAAGCCAGAAAAAAAATTCTACAAAACAACCCACACACATACAAACACAATGGAAAACGCCATAACAATCAGGTCCAAAGACCGGAAGTGTGTTACAGAATTTATTCTTGGTTATGATTCTGTTTATGTAGCCACAATACCCTTTTCTTATTTGTTTGTAACAGATAATGCTCATACATGAGCCACGGAGTGGAAAGAAGTGACTTATTTTATTATTATTCAGTACACATATTGATATCCGTAGGTAAACACATACATACGCAGTAACAAAGTAATATAATAATGTATATTGATCTTAGCAATTATAATACGTGGTATGATTATTGTCAATTTTAATTAACTAACAATGTTAATTGAAGTTAAATATCATTCTAAAAGAACAGTCCATACCATTCCATTGAAAAACTTCTTTTATGGCACATCAAAGTTCGGAAATACAAAAGACGATGCTGGTTAGATTAAATTGTCAAACGATTATTTGTTAACGACGATAATGAGGATATTGTAGATGTCGAACGTACGTTGTTGTGTCTTGAAGAAAAACGGCGATGAGTGAATGCATGGTTATAGTTTAACGGACGTTAATCGTTGTTGGGTGGATCGGCAATCCATTTGTTGGTGACGAAATTATTGATTGGCTTGGTGACGTTGACTCGTTGGAATAAGACTTTCAACGGAAGTTCCTGATGGTAGCTTCTTCTTGGTTCCATTGAAGTATACGGCTACTGGGGAAGAATTATAAATGTAAGTGCGATAAAAAGAAACGAAAAATGAATATAGAGAAATCTAAAGAGCTTACAGAAAATTAAGGATGTGTCAATTGGAGTATAGCGTGATTCGTATATACTTAAATGAGATACTTAGATTTTTAGTGTAGATTATTTGATTTTGTTTTTATATCTTATTAGATGCATGTTGATTGTATGAGCAAACTACTTTGAGTTGACTACTTGGAGAAAATCAGTCCTAAGGCCACGATACGCGCTCGCTGACCATCACATAGATCTGATCATTTTAGAAAATTATGATTTCGACTAGCGCGAAATGCTCACAGCAGACCAATTCCCAAATGGCGTCTCCTCGATATTGGATAGTGTGAGTCTATATGCGAATTTTTGGCAGGGATAAACTCCTGGCGTGTCGTATGTGGTGGTGGTTACTCTACGTGGCTAAAAGCTCGAGGTGCGTAATTGATATCGTTTTCTGCTAAAATTCTTAGAAAATATAGAACTAACAATCAACAGAAAATGACTTTTAGTCCGTTGGAAAATGCAAGGATGAGAATCTCAACAGCACTTTCTGCTGAAATTCTACAAAAATATAAAATCATAAACCAATTAAAGCTGGTGGGGAGAACGTTAAAATGTTAAAGACGGAAATCATTGAGCTTACTAAGCATTTCTCCGAAAATATAAAATCAAGAGCCATTTTGACAGTTGCACACGTAAGATTATAATTCGTAAAAACTCATTAAAAATTTCTTCAAAATGAAAATGCTAGAAGATTTGCTTAAGCTAAATTCCCAGAAAATGCATGAACGAAATGTATTAGATACAGCACGAGGCCATAAAGTTGTTTACTACAATTTTCGATTGTAACCTCCAATGCGCAAAATGAAAAATATTAAATATATGTATAAAAACATGTAGCTAAATTACACGCGAACGAGCGCATATATATTCTCTCGGCAAAAAAACAAAATAGCTTTTTTGTCCCTCTTCTTTTGAAACACGTGCGGTTGCTGCATTCGAATACGATGCCGGTTTTTTGTGATCATTCTGGCTCTCTCTTTTTCCACGAACGAAAGCTATTTTTTATTATTATAAAAACTAACTTTGAGCGCGAAAGTTTTTTGAGTCCTCAAGGAATTAAACTCTATTTAGCAAATTTATATTATATTAGAATCAAATTATTTAATTAGTGATTTCTCAATTATTGATTTATTTTTATTTGATTAGTCGATAATAGGGAATGCAACCGAATCAGGTACTCTAAGACACAAATAATGCAGAATACACGACACTGATTTAAAAATCTCACTGAACACAGCCCAGGCGCGTACGAAGTGGCGGGGTTTTAGTATGTTTAAAAGTGAGCAAAGTCGTAGTTGTACTTGTCAATAGATTTTCAGTCAATCTTGAAATATGTAAATTTTAGAAAATTGCAAAATTTTGTTTTTTGAAAATATTTAAAATACGGCTCTGAAAATTTAAATATTAACATGTTATTTGTTTGTTTTTTTAATTATGTACATTTTTTCCTACTTAAACATTTCTCTATCTCTTCTACTTTAGGATATAGAAATACTGTCTGCATGAAAGTGTGCACCTTGTATACTTATCTTGAGAGCCAGTTTTATGGATAACGTACGAATAACTGTTAAGAGACATAAAAATGGTGTACCTTCTTAAGAATGTAAACTATAATTCCAATAGAAAAATTATAAACACATTTTATATTAAATTATAATCAGGAAGATTGTTTTCATAGTAATATATTGAGTACATTAAATAATCCTTTTCTCATACCTCATAATAAAGTGTAACAATTATTATTCTTCAAAGTCAATAAAAATACCTAAATGAAATATGGAACTCTCGTATTTTAAAACTATTGAAATAAATCAACATTCATACCGTTTAAGTTTAGATCGAAATGAATGTTTAGATGCAATAATCTATAACTTTATGCAGTGCACAACCCTGATGAATCATTAAGTTAGGTATGTAAAATCTTTTATGTTTAATCTTTTATTCAAAATATTAAAATATTATTTTTAATAGATAGTGCTTTATTCGAAAAATTGATGATCAGGAAATATTATTAGTTTAAAAATTGAGGCAAGGTGGACACGTGTTTCTAGCATAGTGGTGTAGCCGTTATCAACACCCTCTCATATCAACTACAGGCGCAAGGTATCACTGCACTGAATTATGAGTCCAGCATTCTACCAGTACGCTATATGCATCTGTCAACTAATTCTTAAAATTTCCCTTTTAAGTTTGAAATGCATTCAAGTTTGCATATATTACGGCGCTATATATCAATTTATTAGATGTGTATTACATTTGATATAATGCATCCCATTAAATGTGTATAATACATTTGGACGAAGTAGCACCTATTTTGAGATTAACCATTGAAGTGTTTTGTCTAACCAATGAAGAGCAAGGGACTTTAACAATCAAATTAAGATCACTGATCACTGTAGATTAAGATCACTATAGAGACAACTTTGACCATCTTTGGTCCGATGCTTCTCAGAAAAAACCCCAGTTGGAAGTAAATGCAAGGTGAACTTTGATTGTTAAAGTCCCTTGCTCTTCATTGGTTAGACCAAAACACTTTAATGGTTCATCTCAAAATAGGTACTAGTTCGTCCAAATCCATTATACACATCTAATAAATTGATATATAGCGTAAACTTGAATGCATTTCTAACTTGTAGGGAAATTTTAAGAACTAGCTGACAGAGGCATATAGCGTACTCGTAGAATGCTGTACTCATAATTCAGTGTAGTGATACCTTGCTCCTATAGTTGATATGAGCGGGTGTTGATAACGGCTACACTACTATGCCAGAAACACGTGTCCACCTTACCTCAATTTTTAAACTAATTCTTATATTTCCTCATCATAATAGCACATATCTATAATAGAATAAAGCACATATCTATTAAAAATTTACTCTTACTGGTAGACAGTAAATACTATTTACAATAGTGAAGATTTTTATTTAACTGTCATTATTTACAATTTTCGTTGTTAAAATATAAGTTGATTACTTTAAACTGGTTTTCACCCCGACCACAGAATAATATTTTCATATGTGTAGGGAAACTCTGCTAATCTTGTGTTTGTTTGCTAGTTATAAATTATAACTACAATATAAGAATTTATAATTTTGTATACTACTATGAATTTACACTGTTTGGATTAGAGAGAATTGGAATAACTAAATAATTTCGAGCTCACGTCCCCATAAATACTCCAATTAGCTAAAATAGGCTCATCTTAAAATTTGGGGAAATAAAAAATGGTGTAATTTCATGCCCATCCATCGAGCTTCAATTGACTGCAAATATAGCTTCAATAGATTCTGGCATACTCAAGGTACATCCAAAATTGAAAAACATTCTTTATTTTGGGTTCAGGTAATTCCAAACTGTGCTTCCCAATAAAAATTTCAAAATAGAAAAGCTTAATGTATCCTTTAGATACAATGAAACAAAGTTATTCATATTAAATCTAGAAAAATGAAATCAAAATACAGAGTTTCATATTTCAATTACAATACGTTAGGATAATTACAATTAAAATATTTAACAAATTTTAAAATATAGTTTATTAATAGAATGCTTTAAATTATGAAAGAGAAGTGATATATAAAAGGGTTATTGGGGTTGGTAAGCTCTTTCTAATTACTCAATTAAATTTGATAAGTTTGTATAAAATATGAACAAGCCTAACAAAGAAGTACTTTGACAAGTAATGGACAACTATTGAAAACCCCCGAAAACAGAAAATTTTGTTGAACATAGGCAATTCTGTCCCATTGCTCTTTCGAATCAGTGGCTAGTTCCTTATCAGAAGGAAAGATCCTGTCCTCAGGACATTATCACTGTCTAATTAGTTCTAACCACCGTTGGAAGGTGTTATGAACATTTTTTTCTCTAATTTTTTCTAATTACCATAGTTCGAATATGCACCTCATCTAAACTTAAAAATGTACATTGTTGCATGATATTACCATTTCCTTTTCTTATCAAATGTGATTTTATTTGAAATGATACATACTTTATATAAATGTAATTCTCTTTACGAAAAATATAATACGGTTCATATTTTATCTTACTTATTAAATGTAATTTGTAATGTAGGCATATATTGAATGTTTCTTTAAAAAAACGGAACTCAATTTATGCTTTTCCAGGTCTTGAATCACTGTTTACATTTTTTACAATTTCATTGTATATAACAAAAAATATCATTTTTATGAAATGTACACTGGTTCGAGATCTATTACTGATATTACTTATTTTTATATAAGAATATATTTAAGTATTAATTTTATTAGTTTGAATATGAAAAATCAATGGTGCTTCATAAAATTAATTGTATCTTTAAATAACACAATAAAAAGTTAGAAATTGATACCTTGTTTGGTAATTCTGTAACATATGTAGGCATTACCGCCTAAAACTTTTAACTAAGTACATAATTGGGTGTGATTTTCAGGCTACACATGGATTTATAGACATTATCAAAAATTAAAACTTTTTCACCTTTACGTAGCTCTTTACAGGACATAACGCCAAATGAAGTTCGAAAAGCAGCGCAGGAGATGAAAACCAGTAAATCCCCTGGAGGAGATGGAATAGTGGTGGATGCCTTAAAAATTGCTGGAAAAAGACTATGACAGGCTCTTGCCAAACTTTTTACTAGATGCCTACAGGAAGCAGTAACACCAACCCAGTGGCATAATGCAGAAATT